>JAAAKG020050404.1:0-15884 GCA_010014905.2 Druon quercuslanigerum
AATAAAATTTTTTCATTTAATATATTTAAAAGAAATTTCAAACAAATAATACTTTTTTAGATTGACTTTTTACGATTTTTAACGGGTTTTAACGAATTTTAAAGAATAAAATAAATTTTGTTTGAATGGATTTTTATGGTATATAATAATTTCAAGGAATATGCAGGGCAATCAACCAAATCCCCTTTCTCCACTCTTTTCTTATTTTTTTCGTCTTTTTAATTTTTATTAGATATTATCAAGTCACAACAAAACAGCATTTGTAAAAAACAATGACGAATATTTCGGTACTATATTTTTATTTTTTGTCCAAAAAAAGAATTTGTTTCTTTTTTTTTGTTTAGGAAAATTTTAATCTTTTTTCAAATTACAATATTAACATTTTATGGTGTTATGCAAATTTTTAGTTTTTTAGTTTTGTTAAAGATTCTTGTTTATGATGCAAAAATAGTCTGATTTGTTTAAGAATTTGGAAATTTGTTTTCTTTTGTTAAAAATGTTTTTAAAAAATAAATATATTTCACTTTTCATAGAGAATTTATTTTCTTTAAAGAAGATTCATCGTTTTGATTGAAAATTTAGTTTTTCAGCTAAATATTTTTTTTTATTCATAATGAATTGTTTTCACTTAAAATGATTTGAACGAAACTTGCGTGTAGTTATGTTTTTTAAAAATTGTTTATGGTTTTAAAGTGAAAAAATAAAAACCCAAAAATATGAACGCGCTTTGCGTGCCTTAATGAATTTCATAAAAAAATTAATAATTAATTATAATAATATTTATATCTACGGAATCTCAAATAATTTTTCCTTATTGTAATGTAATTTGAAGGATTTAAAGGATTTTCAGTTGTTTTTAAAGATTCTAAATTTTTTTTAGCAATTTCGTTAAAGAATGTAAAATTCTTAATATTATTTATTTTTACATAATAACATTTTTTACTTAATTTATATCCAAGAAATTTAAAACGAATATGCAGAGCAATCAACCCCCTCTCTTTTTTTCTTTCTTTCGTCTTTTTAATTGTTATTTTTATCAAGTCATAAAAAAAGCATTTGTAAAATACAATGACGAATATTTCGGCACTATTTTTTTATTTTATTTACAAAAAAATAATTTGTTTCTTTTCTTTGTTTATTAACATTTTAATCTTTTTTAAAAATTACAATATTAACTTCTTGGTTGAATTTTCAGGAATTCAACTTTTTGAAGGAAAATTTTTTTCTCTATTCACTGAAAAATCTTTCTTGGTTGGAAATCCAACTTTTTGTTAAAGATTTTTGTTTATGGTGCAAAAATTAGTCTGATTTGTTTAATAATTTAAAATTTTGTTTTCTTTTTTTACAAATGGTTAAAAAAAAAAATAAATGTCACTTTTTATAGAGAATTCATTTTCTTTAACGAAGATTCATCACTTGGGTTAAAAATTTAACTTTTTAGCTAAAAAAATTTTTTTTTTATAATTAATTATTTTCACTAAAAATTATTTTAACTAAACTTGTGTGTAGTTATGGTTTTTGAACTACTTTATGGATTTAAAGTTAAAAAATAAAAACCCAAAAACATGAACGCGCGCATCGCGTGCGTTAATTAATTTCATAAGAAATTTAATAAGTAATTACAATAATAATTATGTCTCAGGAATCTCAAATTGTTTTTTCTTATTTTAATGTATTTCAAAGGATTTAAAAGATTTTAAGTTAATTTAAAAGATTCTACAGATTTTGGAGTCATTTAGTTAAAAAAAAGTAAAATTCTTAATATTATTTATTTTTTATTTTTACATAATGAAATTTTTTATTTAATTTATATCCAAGAAATTTAAAACGAATAATACTTTTATAAATGGACTTTTTACGATTTTTAACGGATTTAAACGATTTTCAAAGAATAAATTAAATTTGGTTTAATTGGATTTTTATGGTATATAATAATTTTATAGAATATGCGGGGCATAGCAAAATTTAAAGGATTCTCAAGATTCTGAAAAATTTTAGGTGATTTTGTTTCAAACAAATTTAGAATTTTTAATATTATTTTATTATTGTTATTTTTTTTACACAAGGTAAGTTTTTTATTTAATTTCTATGTAAGGAATTCCAAATGACTCCTACTTCTTTTAATAGATTTGTACAATTTGTAAGGGATTTTAACGAATTTTTATTTTTAATAGTTTGCTTTCAATATTTTAGGCTTTCAAACTTGAATTATTTTTTATTTGAGTTTGTCAGCACAGAGTACTGTTGTTTCCATTTTAAAATAAAAATATAAATTATATTAAATATAAAATAACCAGTATTTGACATTATATTTAGTTACACTTAAAAGGATCACTATTTAAATATTATTGAAAGAATTTTTAGTAGAGAAAATATTCTTGACTATGAAAAGTCAGTTTTATTTTTTCTCTGGCTTTCTTAAATTACATTTAAAAAAATGGAAATTATTCAACAACTATTCAATCAGGCATACAACAGGTAATACACTCCACGTCCAATATAATAACATTTTCGGGGTTGCCTCGCAGTTCCCTTTATACTAAATCGGTACCCTCAAAACGTAAAGAATCAGGGTCTTCTGAACAGTTAAAAATTGAAAGGCACAATATTGCGCAATATACTTTACTGTGTACTCGCGCACTGCGGCACTTTCGAGACGATAGTCGCAACCGTCTTTCGCCTTGCTCCTAAGAAACTAAGTGGGAATTAAAACTGCGTTTGAGGAATTACAAAACCGGTGCGGCTTCTATGGGACCTGGAGTATTTATATTTTTAAAAAATTTTAAATTTTACCTGATGATCAGGATTATAGCCAGGATTATCCACCGAGACTGCGTGTCTTTGCAAAAGATCAGGTTTATTGAGGAGAGCAGAGCCAGCGAACTTTGGTGACCTTGGCTTAGGTGATTTTTTTTCTGCAAGAGTAGGTGCACTGGGACTTTTTTTGATAAGATGGGAGCTGTCCTTCTCGTTTAGGCCTTTTGAGAATTGAATGAATCCTGCTGTGGTTTGCATCCTCGCCGCATCATGAGGACTGGGACTTGGACTGCGATTTGTTCGAAAAAGACCTGGTTGTTGGTCCCACTTGGAAGTCTGCTGGCAATATGTTGATCTTCGACTTCGGTTGTCTTTGGCTTGCTTTAATGAAGCTGCTTGATTTTGTCGTAAACGGGCTGGTCCCACTTTTGCTGCATTGTCACGAGCTTCAAAAGTCATAACGCAAGCCGCTACTACTATGAATCCTGAAAAATGAGATTGATATATACAGTGTCGGGGGTTGCCTGCAAATAGCCTTGTTACAAATGGGGGGGGGGGAGTCGAAACAGAAACAGCCAGGGCCACCTCAATCGTTTTCAGTTGAAACGCATAATGTTGCGCAATATACTCGAATGATTACTCGCGCACTGCGCCCCTTACGAGATGAGAGTCGCAAACGTGTCTCTCTTGCTGACCCCTGGTGTAATTGAATACATTTTTTTTATTAAGTGATTGCGAAAAAACCCACCTTAAGTCGAGAAATTTAATCCAGTTTTCCCCCTTTTAATCTTACGGCATTAGAAAACAAGACCTTTTGAAGAGATTCTTTTTGACAATACCAAGTTAAATATTTTTTAATGGTTTATTGACCAATTTAGTACATTTATTTTTTAAATTTATTATATTTATTACACTATATTTTAATTTGATTAGTTTAATTTTAATTTGTTGTTTCAACCAAGAAACTATACCTAAAATATAAACCCATTTCAAAATATTCTGAAAACCAAGGAGAGACGAATTTAAAAAAATTAACTTAATCAATTATTAATTAATTAAAAAATAAACTTTATACAAAATAGATCAATTTTTAACAGAATAGTTTAGTTTTTGACTAAGAAAGATTAATTGTCATCACGGAATCTATAAGGCGATGTTTCGAACAAAAATATTTTATTGTAAATAAAAAAAGTACAATTTATCCAAAAAAGACGAACTTTAAAAAGAATATGTAGATAAACTGCTGAATTTACCAGCAAAAAAGACCAATTTTTTACAAAACTGTTGAATTAAAAAAAAAGTTAATTTTCAACAAAATAGTTGAATTTGTAACCAAAACTGAAGGCTTAATGCGAAAGTTATAATTGATATTTAAAATTAATAAATTTTATTGAAAATAAAATTAGTTTCATTTGTATAAAAAAGACAAATTTTCAAAATAACAGTATTTTTTAACCAAATATTTGAATTTTCAAGGAGTTTAACCAAATTTTTGGGTTTTCAAGATAAAAAGATGAATTTTCTAAAAAACAGTTAAAATTTCAATACGAAATTATGAATTTTTCATAAAAAAAGCAGTTTTGAATTAAACAGTTTAATTTTTATCCACAAAGGATGAGTTTTGGACCAAATTGTTGAATTTAAAAAAAGACGAATTTTCAATGAAAAATGTAAAAGATGATATTTCAAACAAAAAAGATTTGAATTTTAAACTAAAAGCATGTGATATTTTTTCCAAAATTTATTTTTAAGTTAAATCAAATACACTTAAATATAACAAAAAAATAATATAATGTATTGTTAACCATACAGTGGCATTTTGAACAACAAACTAAAAAAAATAATTCGCTACCAAAGGAGACAAATTTAAAAAAATATAAATATTCAATAAAACAGTTAAATTTTCAACCAATTAGATTTTTACCAAAAATTGAATAATTGAATTTTCAGTTCAATAAATTGATTTTCAACCAAAAAAGAAAAACTATTTTTCAAAAAAATTGTTCAATTTTCAAACAAAGAAATAAATTGTTAGCTAAAATTATCAATCGTCAACTAAAATAAAATTTTAACACAGTGGTTATACCTTCGACAAAATACTTAAATTTTCTACCAAATTGTTTAAATTTCGAAAAGAAAGTTCGAATATTCTTCAAAAAAGTTGAATTTGTTACCCCCAAAACGTGAATTTAAAAAAAAGTTAATTTTCAACAGTAAAAGGTTAATTTTTAATTAATAAGTTGCATTTTTATTCAAAAAAGGTTTTATTTCTATCAAAAAAGATTAATTTTAGCCAAAAAATGTAAACATTCAGTTAAAATTTTTTATTTAAATAAAAAGAAATCGAAATTGTTATCTAAATAGAAGAAATTTTTAATCATTTTTAACTTAAATTAGTCTTTAACTAAAAAAAAATGTTTTTTAACAAAGTAATTCAACCTTTTACCAAATAGTTTAATTTCGGCTAAATTTTTAACTTTTCGAAAAAAGGATTAATTTTTTAAAAACAAATACATTTTTAACCCAAAAATGTGAATTTGTAATAAGAAAGTTCTATATTAACCCAAATAGGTTAATTTTTAATTAGCTAGTTGCATTTTTATCCAAAAATATTAAATTTCTATCAAATATATAAATTTCTGTTAAAAATCGAAGATTTAAATTTTCTTACCAGAAAATTAATATTCAACAAAAACAGGAATTATCAACAAAATTGTTAAATTTTTAAAAAAGTTTGAAAAAAAATTATAATGATAAATCTTTAACTAAAAAAATTAATTTTAAACAAGTAGATCAACCTACGACTAAATCGGCTAAATTTCTATCCAATTTTTCAATTTTGGAAAATCTGAATTATCTAAAAAAAAATTTTTAAAGAAAACTATTAATTTTTAATTATTCAGTTGCAATTTTATCCAGAATAATGTATTATTTCTATGAAACAGATTAATTTAACCAAAAAATGGAATCTTCAAATATAAAAATTAATTTTTAACAAAACAGTTTAATTTTCTACCAATTTGTTGAATTTTCGAGAAGAAAATATTATTTAAAAAAAGACATTTTTAACTGTAAGAGATTAATTTTTAATTAGTCAGTGGTATTTTGAACCAAAATAAGAATTAATTTCTATCAAATAGCTAGATCAATTTCAACAAAAATGTAATAGTCAAAACTACAGTTAAAAAACTAATTTCTAACAAAAAATAAAAACAAAATTTTCAACTAAAATGATGAATCTTCCCATATAAAAATTAATGTTTAAAAAAATAGTTTAAATTTTTAATCAAAAAGTATAATTTTGTACTAAGTTGTTGAATTTTCAAGAAGAAGATACGAATTTTCTTCAACAAAGACAAATTTTCAACAACATAATGTAAAAGGTTAATTTTTAATTAGCTAGTTGCATTTTTATTCAAAAGATATTAAATTTCTATCAAATATATAAATTTCTGTTAAAAATCGAAAATTTAAATTTTCTTAACAGAAAATTAATTTTCAACAAAAAAGAAACAAACGAATCATCAAAAAAATGGTTAAATTTTCAAAAAATTTCTATCAAATTGTTGAAGTTTAGAGCAGAAAATACGCATTTTCTTTGAAACAGATAAATTCTTAACTCCAAAATTCGAATTTTCAATAAAAAAGTTAATTTTCGAACGGAACAGATCAATTTTTAATTAGTCAGTTTGCATTTTGACCCCAAAAATATCAAATTTCTATAAGAAAAGATTAATTTTTGCCGATAAATGGAATATTCAAATTTACAGTTAATAATTATTTTCAAAAAAAAGAAAAACGAATTTTCCACGAAATATTAAAATTTTCAAACAAAGAAATAAATGTTTAACTGAAATCATGAATGTTTAACAATAAAAATGAGTTTTTAACAATTTAGTGCAACTTTCAACCAACTAGTTTAATTTTTTACTAAATAATTGCTGAATATTTGAGAAAAAAATACGACTTTTCTTCACAAAAGATCAGTTTTGAACCTCAAAATCTGAATTATCTAAAAAAAAATTAATTTTCAAACGAACACTATTAATTCTTAATTATTCAATTGCTTTTTTATTTAAAATAAGATCACGTTTCTATCAAATAGATCAAGTTAACCAAAAAATGGAATCTTTAAATATAAAAATTAATTTTTAACAAAATAGTTTAATTTTCTACCAATTTGTTGAATTTTCGAGAAGAAAATATTAACTAAAAAAAAATTCTTAACTGTAAGAGATTAATTATTAATTAGTCAGTGGTATTTTAAAACGAAATAATAATTAATTTCTATCAAATATAGCTAGATTAATTTCATCAAAAATGGAATAGTCAAAATTACAGTTAAAAAACTAATTTCTAGCAAACAAATAAAAACAAATTTTCAACTAAAATGATGATTCTTCCTATATAAAAATTAATGTTTAAAAAGAAGTTTAATTTTTAACCAAATAGTATAATTTTGCACTAAATTGTTGAATTATCAAGAAGAAGATACGAATTTTCTTCAACAAAGATAAATTTTCAACAGAAAAATGTAAAAGATTATTTTGAATTAATAAATTACATTCTTATTCACGAAAGGTTTCATTTGTATCAAAAAAGATCAATAGAAATTTTTTACCTAAATAGATGAATTTTCAATTAAAGAAACTGAATTTTTAACTTAAATTAGTCTTTAACGAAAAAAATGTTTTTTAACAAAGTAATTCAATCTTTTACCAATTAGTTTAATTTTGCACTAAATTTTATATTTTTTGAAAAAAGAATGAATTTTCTTAAAAACAAATACATTTCCAACACAAAAATGTGAATTTTCAATAGGGAAGTTCTATATCAACCCAAATAGTTTAATTTGTAATTAGCTAATTGAATTTTTATTTAACAAATATTTAATTTCTATCAAGTAGATAAATTTCTGTTAAAAAATGGAAGATTTAAATTTTCGTAACCGAAAATTAATTTTCAACAAAAAAAAACGAATTATCAACAAAATTGTTAAGATTTCGAAAAAAATTTTTAGCTATAATAATAAATCTTTAACTATTAAAATTAATTTTTAACAAGTAGAGCTAAATTATATAATATAATTATATATAATTATATAAATTATATAATATTATATAATAGCTAAATTTCTGTCCAGTTTTTGAATTTTGGAGAAGAAAATACGAATTTTCTTCAAAAAAGATAAATTTTTAACCCCAAAATCTGAATTATCTAAAAAAATTTAATTTTCAAACGAAAACTATTAATTTTTAATTATTCAGTTGGACTTTTATATAAAATAATAGAACATTTCTATCAAACAGATCAATTTAACGGAAAAATGGAATCTTCAAATATAAAAATTAATTTTTAACAAATTAGTTTAATTTTCTACCAATTTGTTGAATTTTCAAGAAGAAAATATTAATTAAAAAAAAAGAAATTTTTAACTATAAGAGATTATTTTTTAATTTGTCAGTGGTATTTTGAACCAAAATAAGAATTAATTTCTATCCAATAGCTAGATCAATTTCAACAAAAATGGAATAGTCAACATTACAGTTAAAAATTAATTTCTAACAAAAAAATAAAACCAAATTTTCAAAGAAGATACGAATTTTCGTGAACAAAGATAAATTTTTAGCACCAAAATATCAAAGGTTGATTTTTAATTAATAAGTTGCATTTGTATTCAAAAAAGATTTAATTTCTATCAAAAAAGATTAATTTAAGTCGAAAAATGTAAATGTTCAGTTAAAAAACTTTATTTTCAAAAAAAAAAGAAATAGAAATTTTTATCAAAATAGATGTATTTTCAATCAAAGAACTGAATTTTTAACTTAAATTAGTCTTTAAATAAAAAAAATGTTTTTTAACAAAATAATGCAACTTTTTACCAAATAGTTTAGTTTTGGACTAAATTTTCCACTTTTCGAAAAAAGGATTAATTTTCTTAACAAAAAAAAATACATTTTCAACATAAAAAAGAGAATTTTCAATAAAAAAGTTCTATATCAACCCAAAAAGGTTAATTTTTAATTAGATAGTTGTATTTTTATCAAAAAAATATTAAATTTCTATCAAATAGATAAATTTCTGTTAAAAATCGAAGATTTAAGTTTTCTTAACAGAAAATTAATTTTTGACAAAAAAAGAACGAATTATCAATATAATTGTTAAGTTTTCAAACAAAATTTTTTTAACTATAATAATAAATCTTTAACTATTAAAATTAGTTTTAACAAGTAGATCAATCTACGACTAAATAGGCCTAATTTCTACAAAATTTTTGAATTTTGAAGAAGAAAATGCGAATTTTCTTCAAAAAAGATAAATTTTCAGCCTCAAAATCTGAATTATCTAAAAAAAATATTTCTTAAACGAACACTATTAATTTTTAATTATACAGTTGCATTTTTATTTAAAATAAGATCACGTTTCTATCAAATAGATCAATTTAGCCAAAAAATGGAATCGTCAAATATAAAAATTAATTTTTAAAAAAATAGTTTAATTTTCTACCAATTTGTTGAATTTTCGAGAAGAAAATATTATTTAAAAAAAAAGAAATTTTGAACTGTAAGAGATTATTTTTTAATTACTCAGTGGTATTTTGAACCAAAATAAGAACTAATTTCTATCAAATAGCTAGATCAATTTCAACAAAAATGGAATAGTCAAAATTACAGTTAAAAAAGTAATTTTTAACAAAAAAATAAAAACAAAATTTTCAACTAAAATGATAAATCTTCCCATATAAAAATTAATGTTTAAAAAAATAGTTTAAATTTTTAATCAAAAAGTATAATTTTGTACTACATTGTCGAATTTTTAAGAACAAGATACGAATTTTCTTCAACAAAGATAAATTTTCAACACCAAAATGTAAAAGGTTAATTTTTAATTAATAAGTTGCATTTTTATTCAAAAAAGGTTTCATTAACAAAGTAATTCAACTTTTTACAAAATAGTTTAATTTTGGACTAAATTTTTCATTTTTTGAAAAATGGATGAATTTTCTTAAAAACAAATACATTTTCAACACAAAAATGTAAATTTTTTAATAGGAAAGTTCTATATCAACCCGAATAGGTTAATTATTAATTAGCTATTTGAATTTTTATCTAAAAAATAATAAATTTCTATTAAATATATAAGTTTCTGTTAAAAAAAGGAACATTTAAATTTTCTTAACAGAAAATTAATTATAAAAAAAGGAATTATCAACAAAATTCTTAAATCTTCAACAAAATTTTTTCAAAAATTATAATGATAAATATTTAACTAAAAAAATTAATCTCAAACAAGTAGATCAACCTACGACTAAATAGGCTAAATTTCTATCAAATTATTAAATTTTGGGGCAGAAAATACGCATTTTCTTTGAAACAGATAAATTCTTAATCCAAAATTTGAAATTTCATTAAAAAAGTTAATTTTCGAACGGATCAGATAAATTTTTAATTAGTCAGTTTGCATTTTGATAAATGAAATAGTTAAATTTACACTTAATATTTATTTTTCAGAAAAAAAAGAAAAACGAATTTTCCACGAAATAGTTAAATTTTCAAACAAAGAAATAAATTTTGCTTAAAAAAAGATATCTTTTCAACCCCAAAATCTGAATCATCTAAAAAAAAATTAATTTTTAAACGAAAACTATTAATTTTTAATTATTTAGTTGCACTTTTATCCAAAATAAGATTAAGTTTCTATCAAATAGATCAATTTAAACAAAAAATGGAATCTTCAAATATAAAAATTAATTTTTAACAAAATACTTTAATTTTCTACCAGTTTGTTAAATTTTCGAGAAGAAAATGGTAATTTTCTTTTAAAAAAAGAAGAAATTTTTAACTGTAAGAGAATAATTTTTAATTCGTCAGTGGCATTTTAAACCAAGATAAGATTACAGTTAAAAAATTAATTTCCAATAAAAGAAAAAAGACGAATTTTTAACTAAAATTATGAATCTTCCAATATAAAAATTAATGTTTAAAAAAGTAGTTTAATTTTCAACCAAATAGTATAATTTTGCACTAAATTGTTGAATTTTTAAGAAGAAGATACGAATTTTAATCAACAAAGATAAATTTTTAACACCAAAATGTGAATTTTCAATGAAAAAGTTAATTTTGAACCGTAACAGGTTAATTTTTAATTGGCCATTTGCATTTTTACCAAAAAAGGTGTAATTCCTACCAAAAGAAATGAATGTTAAAACAAAAAGTACAAATGTCTCATAAAAAAATGGTTGAATTATTAACAAAAATAAATAAATAAAAAAGGAAGATTTAAAAATCTTGACTTATTTTTACAAATAAAAAACAAGTAAAATAAAAAATATACACACATATTTCATGAATTATTTGTTTATTTTTTATTATTTAGAAGTTTTTTAAATTATAAATACGCATATTAATAATGTTTTTTATTGTTATAAAAACGATTCTATACGCCCACCTCTTTAAGGGATATTTCAGAGTTTGACGTTGAGCCTCCATAGCTCAGGGGTTAGAGCACTGGTCTTGTAAACCAGGGGTCGAGAGTTCAAATCTCTCTGGGGGCAATTTTTTTTTTCTGTCATCTAATAGATTTTTTTGGAAACTTATATGCCTAACAGTTATAATAATAATAATAAAAAATAAATTGTATCTAACTTCGTTCATTTTGTGTAAATAAAGATATAGTGTATTGCAGTTTTGTTAATAAAAAAGGAAAAAATAGTTGCAATTTTTTCCAGGTCCTTAACTTAAAAAAATTTAAACTTTTAAACCTGCACATTTTTTTATTTTACGTATTGAATACTTTACTACAAAATCAATTAAAGGGTTTATAATTTTCAAGTTTTATTTATTTAAAGTCTTCTAAAAGTATTTAAATTAAAATTAGAAAATTTTCAATTCATAAATTTATCAAAGTTTTAATAATTAAAAATTAAAAAGTAGAAGCTCTTTATGTGTACAGTTTCGATGTTTTTTTAAATAAAGTTTTTATTAATGATAATCATTGTTAAAAACAAAAACATTTGACCTTCAATAATAAAGGTCTAAAATAAAACAGACTTTTCAATTTATTTTTTTTATTTTTGTGTGTTAGAAGAAAGATTGGCCTTTTTTCAAACACATTTAAAAATCTATGATTAACTAAAATTTTAAAAATCAAATAAAAAAAATGTTTAAAAAAATAACTAATTATTTCGAATGGAAAGCGTTTGAAATTTAATGAAAATTATTCAACGATTTTTAATTAAATTTAATTTTAATTTTTATTAAAGAATGTCGAAATTAATTGATTTTAGATTCAAATTTTGAAAACTGGGAAATTTGAAAAGTTCATAATGGAATATTTTCGGATTTGAATGATAATTTGGCATTAAAATTTATTAGATAAATTTTTCTAAGAACAAGAAATAAAATCATCGTGGTTTTCATGGTTCAAAATAGATATTTTTAAAATTAGAAACCTATAAAATGGAATTACTCTCTATAACGTTCAAAATTTTATAAATATAAACAATCTAGAATATTAGAATCTAAAATGATTAAAATTAAAACTGATAGAAATCGAACTGAAAAAATGTAGATTAACATTGTGAAATTGGAAATTGGAAACCTTCCAAAATTGAGAAAACTCAAACCAAATATTTTCCAATTTGCGCTTTTGATGCCAAAAAAAACTTTAGTATCAAGGCTTCAAAAATGTATTTGTTTATGTAGAATTGCGCATTTAAAAGCATAATTTTAAATTTAAATCTCGTATTTCAAAGTTTAATGAAAACAATTTTTTTGGATTTGTCAAAATTATTCGAAGACAAACCTTCCAAATTTCAGAAAATAACCGAAAGTTTTTTCAAATACAAAAAAATTCAAAAAGGACAAAATGGCGGCTTTTTTATAATATTCTTGAAAATTAGGTAGAATGACTTTTTTATATTAGCAGAAAATTAATAAAAATATTGGAAAAAGTAAATAGACGTGATTTTCTTAAAAATATTTTTTTTTTGGTTTTTTGAATATTCAAAGAAAAGATGAAGAAGATTTTCTGAAAAGCCCCATCTTTATCATTTTTTCTTAAGGGTTAAAAATTGTAACTGTTTGGTTAAAAATAATCTTAAAAATTATTCCGTTTGAAATCACATTTTCTATTTGAAAATTATTGGTTTCAACTGAAAATTTAACACTTCTATTTTTGAATTAAAATTGATCTTCGCAAGTAAAAAATTGAAATATTTGGTTTAAAGTTTCTGTATTTTATTCAAAATTTGAATTCTGTGGAAGAATATTCCTGTGAAAATTCCTGTAAAAATTGAATTACTTGGTTGAAAATTCATGTGCTTTGTTCAAAATTCATCTATTTTGATAGAAAATTTATCATTTTGGTTAAACTTTTTTTTTCTTATTTAGAATTAATTTTTTTGAGCTAAAAATGTAACTGTTCTATTTTTTTTAAATGTACCTTTTTTATAAAAAGTTCATATTCTTAAGGGAATATTATATTGTTTCGTTGAAAATTTTCTTTAACTTTATTTAAAATAAATTTTTTTACTGAAAATTTAAGTATTCTATTTTTATTTAAAAATTTATCTGTAAAATTTTAAAATTTTGAAATTAAAATTTAAAAATTAACCTTTTTTGTTGAAAATTTAATTTACTAACTAAAAGTGAAACTATTTTTTTTTTTAGAAAATTTAACTTTTTATTTGAAAATTCATACATTTGGTCAAAAATTAAAATCAATTTTTTTTTGGTTGATTAGAAAATTTGTCTTTTGGGTTGAAAATTCCACTATTTGGTTAAAAATATATTTTGTTGAAAGCGTATCTTTTTTTTACATTTTTTTTTCTTTATTACTTTATTTAAATTTCGCGAGAAAATAAATCCAATAAAAAAAACTCAAAATTAATGCACGCTCCCAATATTTTAAAAATTGGATAGTTTTGTTTTCATGTCAAAACGATAGATTTTCAAACGAAGAAATTAATTTTTAACTAAATTGATCATTATTTAACTAAATCTATAAATAGTGAAACCGCTAGTTATTGAATTTCCATAAATTTGAATCTAGAAAAAAAACAATTTTCAACTTTACTCAGAATAAAATTTTAAGAACATAGTTTTTTTTCATAAAAAAATTTATTTTTTACCTACAAATAAATTTTAACTAAAAATTCAATTCTTTTATTTTTGGGTAAAAAATAATTTTTTATTTTAATTTTTAATTTTAATAAAGTTTTTTTTTCATAAAAGAAATTATTGTTCACCCAAAAATAGAAGAATTAAATTTTCAGTTAAAATCTATTTTTGGGTAAAAAATAATTTTTTTTTTATGAAAAAAAAACTATTTTCTTAAAATTTTATTCTAAGTAAAGCTGAAAATGGTTTTTTTTCTAGATGCAAATGTATGGAATTTCAACTGACTAGTGGTTTCAAAATTTATTGATTTGGTTAAATAATAATCAATTTAGTTAAAAATTAATTTCTTCGGTTTAAAATCTATCGTTTTGGCATGAAAACAAAACTAACCAATTTTAAAAATATTGGGAGCGTGCATTAATTTTAAGTTTTTTTTATTTGACCGGATTTATTTTGCCGCAAAATTTAAATAAAGTAATTATTATTAATGAAGATAGAAAATGACCATAAATGTTCATTACATTCTAGTCCTGGAGACTGTAGCCAGACATACACAAAAGAAATAGTGTTGCATTTTACAGGCGCAAAAACGCTTTTTTCAATTACAAAACAGAAGCAAGGACATCTTTTAATTTGAATCAAAGTATATAATATTTTTTTGCATTTAATTTCTAAACAATATATTTTTATAACTAAAAAAGAAACTATATTTTTTATGTTTTGTCCTGAATTATTCAACTTATCTGACCTAAACTTCATTACAATGTATATTTTACAAAAAAATTTATTTTTAAAAAATAAATTTTGTAAATTATGCAATTAATAATGCAATAAATTTTCACTTAGGATAGTGATTAGAATTTATTATAATTTGTTAACATTTTTTTAAATTTTATTCTGGCCATGGTTAGGGAAAATAAATAAATTTTTTACCTATGGCTCTAAGATGAATGAAATTCTGTACGTTTTCTACATAAAATTAATTTTTAGTGGTTTTTAAAAATAAAATAGAAATTTATATCAATTATATTAAGTTTCAAAGAGCCTTACTGTCCGAGACGAAACATACAAATTCTATTTTTTATTACATTTAAAGAAATTTATTAAAAACAAAATGATTTGCAAAATAAAAATGAATATTATCGATCCTAATGCCAATTAAATTTTTTTGTACAATTTTTATTTATATAGTGATAACTCACCTCCGACTCCCATCACTATAGGCCCTGCGTAGCTGAGATTGTTTAGATGAAATCCTCGTGATTCGTTCTTAACTTTTATGGTCAGATTACCCCTTATTTCTTGTGCCTCTGACAACTGGTCAGCAAAGTATCCTGAAATATGAAAGGATTTTTTTGTAATAAAAGGAATAAAAAAATATTGATGAAATTTTATTTAAAAAAATTATTTATGAAAAACAAAACGTCGAATTTTCAACAAATGAAGATTTTTCAGCCACAAAAGAAAAAAAGTTCGCCTAATTTTCTGAATTCTCAAGCCGCAAGATGAATTTTTTGTACGACAATTGAATTTTTAACAAGAGAATAAGAATTTCCAGTAAAAAAATTTATTTTTAACAAAATCGCTTAACTTTCAACCGAAGAGATGAATTTTCAAATAAAAATATGAATCTTAAAAAAAGAAGATTTCTTAGCAAAAGGCTCAACCAACAGTTTCAAACAAAATAGTCAAATTCGCAAGCAAAGAAAATATAAATTAAAAAAAATGGTTGAATTTTTATCAAAAAAAGATTTCAAGAAAACTGAAACTTCCACTAAAATAGATAGATTTTTTTAATTGAAAAGACAAATTAAAAAAGAAAATATGAAATTTCAACGAAAAAAGATTTCAATAGACTTTTCAACGACTAAATATGAATTTTAAACAAGTAAATTTTCTGCTAAATAATACAATTTATAAAAAAGATTTGAATTTTCAACTTAAAAGAAGATACTTTTTTAACAAAATCGTTGAATTTTCAACTGAACAGTTGAACTTTTATCAAAG
>JAAAKG020050415.1:5600-18408 GCA_010014905.2 Druon quercuslanigerum
TTTTTTTTTTTTTATTTTTTTTTTTTAATATAAAAATTAATATTTTTTTTTATTGTTTTGTGGAGGGGGGGGGGGGGGGGCGGGGGTTGCATCAGTTTCGTAGAAAATTAACTTTTTTGCTGAGAAGTCATATTTTGGTTTGTAAAATCAAGTTTTTTAGAGGAAATTCAACTTTTAGCTTTAATTTTAAACAACTTGGATAAAATTTCATTCATTTCTTCCATAAAAAATCTTTATTTGTTTAAAATTCGTATTTTTGCTTAAAAATTCTTTTTTTAAAAATAAATTTCATCTTTTTCGATTGAAATGTAAACTGTGACACATTTTTCTTCAAAAGTTATCTATTGGGGTTTATTGTAAAAAATGCATTTTATTGTTTTAAATAAATTAATAAAATTAATAATATTCTGCAGTATTTGAATATTAGTGATCAAGTAAAATAAAAAATTAGTGAAGGAAAATCAGGAAATTTTGAAAATGAACTAGCATAACTAGCAGAACATTTCTGGAAACTAAAAATTACGTATAGAGAATAAAAAAATTGCTTTTTAAATGCCCTACGAGATTATCATAACAACTTTTTAAATTTTCTTGAAAAATCAAAAATGCGAATATTAGCAGGATAAAAAATAATGGAACATTTTTGTAAAAATATTTCTTTTTTGTCTTGCGTGTAGGGTTTAAGAAAGTTAATATTTTTTGTTTTTCATCCTATTTCTTTCTATTAAGATAAAAAATAATAATCAATTAATTTCTTTTTGTCTCGCGTGTAGGGTTTCAAAAAATTTAATTTTTTATTGTTTTTGAACCTATTTCTTACTATTAAAAAAAAACTATCAAAAAATTATTCATGACAAATTAATTTATTTTTGCATTCTCATCAGAGATGGTACTAGATTTTTTTAGATATTTGCCCCCCCCCCCCAGTTTTGATAAAATTTCTGTTCAGCTTTCTGTGCGGCCATACAATTCTTCTTTTTGTTTTAAAGATTCAGGTATTTTGTTAAAAAATTCCTCCCTTTGCTTGAAAAATTCACTATGGGTTTAAAAATTCGTTCTTTTGGCTGAAAACACTTTTTAAATAAAAATGTTACTCTTCCATTGCAAATTGAAAAATTGTTCCCTTCTCTTTGAAAATAAAGGTTTTTTGTTAGCATATTACCTCATGGTAGAAAAATAATCTTCGCGGTTGAAAATTTATCTTTTTAGTTGAAAGTTAATCTCTTTTGATAAAAATTTAAAAATTTAATTTAAAAAATGTATTCTTTTGTTAATATGCAATGTTTTTATAAAAAAATAAACTGTTTTATTTTTTGTTGAACATTGATCAATTTTGGGTAAAAAATCTGCTCTACGGTTAAAATAATATTTCAATTTAAAATTCAACAGCTTTTTAAAAAAGTAATTTTGTTGAAAATTCGTCTTTTGGGTTAAAAAAATCATTCTTTTTGGCGAAAGATTTAACTACTCTGCTGAAAAATTGTTTTTTGTTGTTGACTTTACCTGCTTTTTATTTTAATTTTAGATATGCTGTTGATCTCCTATTTAATTTTTGGTCGAAAATTTCTTTTGGTTACAAATTAATTTACATTGTCACAATATCAACTTTTGTTTAAGCCATTTTTTTTTTGTCGACGATTATTCATTATCTTTGCAAATTCATCTGCTTTGCTCAAAACTTTATTATTTTCTTAATTCATTGCATTTTGGAAATATGAGAGACTATATTTCCCGATATAATCTTTATTTTGAAAAAATTCAAATTTGAACGATTTCAAAAACGTAGCTCAAAAATTATTTTTAAAAAATCACTGTTATTTATTTTGAAAATTAATATGCCTCACCAGGCTCGTCGCCCACTTTTTAAAATTTACTTAACCTGATTGGGAGACGCTATAAAAAATTTCAAGTTAAAATGAGGTTACTGGATCATTCCGAATGTTTTACGATTTTTAATCAAGAACATTTATTTTTGAAAACCTAGTTTAATATTTTACAAAAGAGATAGATATCCAAAAAAATTGAGAATTTTGAACTAGAATTTTTACATTTTCAGGTAGAAAATAAAATTTAAACCAAACAACAAAGATTTCTTAATAAAATAGTAAAATTCGGAAGAAAGAAAATGCATTTTTGATTTTGTTACCAAGAAAATTAATTTATAACCAAAACAACTAACTTCTGAAAAAAATAAAGTTAACAAAAAAAAGTAATTTTTACTAAAGTAATTAAATCCTGAACAAAAAGACAAATCTTTAACCAAAATGGATACTTTTTGGAAAATCGTTTAATTTTTCATAAAGTGGATTATTTTTTTAAAAATCAGTTCAAGCTCAAACCAAAGAAATAAATTTTTAACTTAGAATTATAATTTTATCTCAGAAAATATGAATTTTCAACCAAGTAGTTATCTAAAAAATAGTTTGATTTTATTTAACAAATATATATTTTCACAAAAATTGCAATAGTTGTAATTTTAGTTGTAAAAATAAATTTCCAATTAAGAATGATTTATATCAAAACAGTGAAAGTTTTAACATAAAGAACAAATTTTTAACTAAAATTAAATTAATTGTGTGCAGATTTTAATTTAAAAAAAAGTTGATGTCACGAAGATGAACTTGTTACAAAATATTTGAACTTTTTACTAATCAGTTAAATTTTCAGTTAAATAGGTCAATTTTCCCCTGAAAAATATCAACTTTCCGCACAAAATTTAATACTCAAATTTTAAATTAAAAAATTAATTGAAAACGATAAAAATTAATTAAAAAAAAAAGTTAAATTTTGAACAAAATAGATAAATTTTTAACCAGAATGAAGATTATTAAACTACAGATCAACAACTATTTAAAAATAAATAAATAAATTAATTAAAAAAATAATAATTTTAGAAAAAGATTTATATTCACAACCAAAAAGACTACTTTTGCAGTAAAAAGGATGATTTTTTAAGGATATTATTATATTTTTAACAATGTTTATTAATTTTCTTTACAAATATTTGTTAGATTTGTAGTTTTAAACATAAAAATTAATTTTTTCCCAAAAAGAAGAATTTTTACTGACGAAAAGGAATTTGGTACAACATATTTGACCTTTTCTGTTAATTAGTTAAATTTTCACTTAAATAGGTCAATTTTCACCTAAAAAGATCAACTTTCCAAAAAAAAGCAAATACTCAAATTTTAAATAAAAATATTAATTTAGAAGGATAAAAACAAATTTTTGAAGAAATAGTTAAATATTCTACAAAATAGATGAATTTTTAACAAGAATGAAAAATATTGAACTACAGATGAACACATAATTTTGTTTTTAAACTAAAAATAAATAACGTAAAAAAATAATTTTTAAAAAAGATTTATATTCACAACCAAAAGTACTACTTTTAAAATAAAGAGGTTGATTTTTTAAGGATATTATTATATTTTTAACAATGTATATTAATTTTCAAAACAATTAGTTCATAATACAAAATAATGAGTTTTTAACCCAGAAAAATAATTTTATCCAGAAAGAGACAATTAGTTGAATTTTTAACTGAAGAAATGTTTAAATGTTAAATAAATGAATTATTAGCCAAGAAAAATAATTGTTTACCCTAACAGACAATTGGCCAAAAAAATTAATTTCCAACAAAGCTGTGGACTTTTGGATTAAAATGTAATAATTTTAGTCCAAAATTTGAATTTTTAAGTAAAAAAAAAATTAACTTTCAACAAAAAATTCAACCGATAATTTTTTAGTTAAATAATTATATATTAACCAAAAAAATACAATTTTTTACAAAATAAAAGGGATTTAATTTTTAAACTTAAAATGAAATATGTAAATTTTTTGTTCAGAAAAATCATGTTCGACGACAAAGATTAATTTTCTAACAAGAAATACGAATCCTCAACCAAATACATATATTTTTTACAAAAAGAAATAAATTGCTAAGCAAAAAAAAAAATTTTTAAATATTTACTAAAAATGTAAAATTAAAAAAATAACTAACAAAGGCACTAGTTTTTTACAAGAAGTTTGAAAGCTCGTGAACAGATGAATAATTTTTTTAAATAAAAAAATACAAACTTTTAACAATATTTACATTAGTTTCCATTTGTAAACCAAGAAGATTTTTTTCTGCTAAATAAAAAAATTTTAATTAAATAGTTTAATTTTCATGGAATGAAAACAAATTCTCGCAAAAAATAAAAGAGTTCAATTTTCAGACAAACAAATTTTCACTAACTTTAACAATTTTGTACCATAAAAAATTAATTATTAACACATTATATCGATTTTTTCTCAAATAGGTGAAATTTGAACTAAAAAGGGTAAATTTTTAAACTTAAATTAGAACTATTACATTTTCAGTTTAGAAATAAATAATCGACGAAAAAACAGTTTAAAAAAAAAGTAAAATTTGAAAGAAAAATGATAAATCAGCAAAACTAGGTTTCAATCAAAAACAAAAAACAGTTATTTGTGAATCAAAAATTTGAAAATTCCAATAAAATATATTTTAATGCCTGAATTAAAAATTAATTTTGCAGACACACGAATGAATGATCTACTAAAATAACTATAACTCTGATAATTTTCATTTTATCAATAAAAGTCGAAAAAATAAATTGTTCGTCTTTCCGGGTACTGCAAATGGACGTTCCTGGAATTTTCGAAGAAAATTATCCTAAAAGTTAAGAGGAAAATTTAACAACTTGAATAATTTTAAATTTTGATTAGAGACCTTTAGTTCCTGCAGAAAAAGAAATAAATTAAAGAAAGGTATCTGTAGGAATGTGCGATGTTCACTCAGGCGTGACGATCCGAGAGAGAAAGAAGAGAGAGACAGAACAGTGCCAAAACTTCTGGATTCAATTTTTTCTAAATTAAAGTTAATCCAAATTTGACTGTATAAATTCTATAGTACTTACTAGCACAATCAAGTTGGAAAACTGAGATCGTAGCGAATATAGTTCCAGAAAAAAATTTCATTTTCGAATCGAAGGAATTTTTAAATGTGACTAATAAATCGCACAAAAATCTCTGCTATCTTTGAAAAATACTATTCTTCACCAGGAAAATACTCACGGTTTTTAAAAAGAGGTTTCTGGTTCTTACGGAACAATCTATGATTGCTTGCTGCAAATAAGGTCATGGAAGCTCGCTCTTTCCACATCAGTACAGGAAGTGAACAATTTTTAAAAGATGATCAACAAAATATTTTTATTTTAAATAGAAAGCAGTTGTACTTGGCAAAAAAAAGGAATTTTTAGCAAAGTAGGTAAAGTTTTAAACAAAAAGACGAATTTTTAACTAAAGGGATACATTTTGGAAAGGTTTTTCGGATTTTAACAAAGCAGATTAATTTTTAAAATCAATAGATTAAGCTTCAATAAAAATTATTTTATCTCAAAAAAGGCCAAATTTCAACTGAGTAGTCGAATTTTAAAAATATATATTTATCAGTCAATTGGATGATTTTTTAATTTAATTAATTAATTTTTTTTAATTTTGAAAACAAAATTTATTTTCTACAAAGTATATTAATTTTTATTAGGATAATGCAATTTTCAATTTTAGATCGAAAACAGATGAAATAAATTCAAATTTCAACAAACAAAAAATTGCACTTTTCAGAAAATCATGTTTCCTGGAAAAGTGAATTATTAAGTACGCGGTTAAATATTTATCTAAGAAAAATTTAGTAAAGATTTGAATTTTTAAATAAAAATGATCAATTTTGAATTAAAAATGAAATAATTTAATATCCAATTTATGAAAAAAATAATTTTTGAACAACCTAAAAATATAAAAAACAAATGGAGTGATTTTCGACAAAAACGATTAATTTTTAAATAATTAGTGAAATTTTCATTTAAAAAAATTAATTTTTATCCTCAAAAAATAATTTTCTTCCAACAAGGGCACATTTTTAAAGAATTACACAGATACTCAAAACAATGGGATAAATTATATTCCAAATTTTTGAATTTTAATTTTAAAAAGATTTAATTTCCACAGAAAAAAGGAATAATTGATTTTCAATTAGAAAATTCACTTTCAACAAAATCATTAGATTTTCAATCAAAGAAATGAAAATTCAAGTCAAATGAAAAATCTTAAACTGTATTAGTTAAATTTTCAATTATAAAATAAAATTTCTTCCAAGATATGATTTTTTAACAAAACAGTAAAAATTTCTACTAAAGTGACGAATTTTTGACTAAAATGAACTTATCTGAACAAAAAATATAATAATTTTATTTAAAATAAAAATAAATAAAAATAAAAAAACAGCGTTGAACAAATTATTTTACTTTCTACAAAGTAGATTAATTTTTATTAGGACAATGCAATTTTCAATTTTAGATCGAAAACAAATAAAATAAATTCTAATTTCAACCAAAAAAATGGTATTTTTTAGCCAAATTATGTTTCCCGGAAGAATAAATTATTGAGCAAGCGGTTAAATATTCATATAAAAAAAAATTCATTAAATTCGAATTTTGAAATGAAATGGTCAATCTTGAACCAAAAAAGAATAATTTAATTTCTAATCTATAAAAAAACATAATTTTTAAACCCCCCAAAAAATTGGAAAAAAGTAAATCATTTACAACAAATATCATTAATTTTTAAATAAGTAGTGGATATACAGGAGTGATTATTCTAATTCAAAAAATTTTTTTTACTTTTTTACTTTTTTTTCGATAAAACAGCTAGGGGTTGAGTCTAAGGGTGCATGAATATTATTTTTGGAATTAAAACTGGTCTTAGAATTTTTAAAGCTAACCTGAGTGATTATTTTTAATTAACAAATTTTTTAGTTTTTTCATTTGCAGACCATGGGAAGGCTATCGTTAAAATGGCTAGGGGTGGATTCTAAGGGTTGTTAAGCATTATTGTTCGTTTTTAAAGTTTAAGCTAGAGTTTTATAAAGTTGACCTAAGTGATAATTTTATTTAAATTAAATTTTCTGTTTTTTTATTTGAAGATTTTTCAATGTTTTCATTAAAAGAACTAGGGGTGACTTTAAAGGGTTGTCGAATAAAATTGTTGGCCCAAAGAACTAGCGTAAATTTGGTAATGTTTTCGTTGAAAAAATTAGGGGTGGATTCTAAGGGTTTTTTAAAATATTATTGTTTAAATTAAAGTTTACTCTAAAATGTCATTATAAAACACCTGGGGGTAGATTATAGGGGCTGCTGAATATTATTTTTGGATTTTGAACTCAACCTAGAGTTTCATAAAAGTGACCTGATTGAATATTTTTATTAAAAATATTTTATGTTTTTTTGTTATTAGAAGAAGATTTTTTAATATTTTTGATAAAAAATAAGGGCGAATTATAAGGGTTGTAAAATATTATTGTTAAACTTCAGACCTACCCTTGAGTTTCTAAAGATAACCTGGTTCATTATTTTCAATTCAAAAATTATCTTGCTTTTTTACTTGCAGATATTTGTAAAGTTTTCGTTAAAAAATAGGGGTGGATTCTAAGGGTTGTTGAAGATTATTGTTCGATTAAAATTTTAACCTGGAATATCATTGTTAAATTCAAATCATACCCTGGATTTTTTTAAGTTGACCAGAGTGTTTATTTTTATTTACAATAAGTTCGGGATTTTTTCATTGTGACCCTTATAATATTTTCGTTAAAAAAACTGGTGGTGGTCTTCACGTTGAATAGTTAATCGATTTCTTATCAAAATCAACATTTTTTTCTCAGATTAATTTTTTGTTGTTAAAGCATCATAGTTTCAGATAAAAATTCATATTTTGTTTAAAATTCTACTATTTTTTGGAAAAATAATTTTTTTGTTAAATGATTTTTTAAATTGAAAATTTAACTATTTCATTTTTTGTTCTGTATTTGTCTTCTTCAGTTGAAAATTCAACGTTTTGATTGAAATACCTTGTATTTTGTTGAAACTTTGTACTTTGTAGTAGAAAATAATTCTTTTTTGCCCAACAGAAATTTGTCTTTAAAATTATTTTTTTAAAATTGAAATTTAATTTTTTCTTTAACTGAAAGTTTAACGTTTAACTTATTTGATAGTTTGTAGTAAAATAAATAGTCAAAAAGAAAAAAAAGAAATATGTATCCAAATAAAATTTTGAAAATGGGTAACGAAACTCGTTTGAAATTTTGTGCAAGACGACCCTGAATTATATTTCTTTGAAATTTGTTCAAAAAATTAGTAGGAAAGCTTTAAAAATGAAGGAAGGTTACATCAAGTTTAAAATTTCACAACTTGACCCTCTTATTGTTTCAATAGAATTAAGAATGAAACACCATCCTGGTATTTTATTAAACTTTAATATGTTTCACGTTTTCGATCTTCATAAAATTTTTTAATTAATATTAATTACCTACTTTTTATAACTGAACTTTCAAGATAGAATGACGAATTTTCTATACACAACAGCTAAATTAACAAATGAAAATTCTGAAATTTTGAAGAAAAGTGAAATTCATACGACAAGATAATATTTTCCAACAAAATTCAAAAAGTCTTAAGCCAAAATTTGAATTTACGACTAAACTAGATTGATTTTAAAGAAAAAGAGGAATTCTTAAACAAATATTTTAATTTTAACAAAAAATTGAATTTTTAATTGAAAATGAATCATTTTCAATCAAATATGGAATAAGTAAATTCTCAATTACCAAAGTAATTTTGCATCTCAAAAATAGTGGAAAAATAATTTTAAAATTGAAGGATTAATTTAATACCGACAAAGATGAATTTTTAATAAACTTTCAGAGTTCTTAACCAAAAAGCAAAATGGAAGTTTCGTCTAAAAAAATGTATATTTAAACAGCACAATTAATCTATTACAAAAAAAAAAAGAATTAGGTAAGGTAAGGTAGGAGGAGAAGGGCGATTTTCATTTGATCGCAGTATACCTGCTCGTCTTACCCTCTCCACTTGACTTTCCCTCACGTCGCTGACTGAGCGAGAGCGCTGTGTCGAGCCTTGCCAGCAGGGGACCACTTTCTTCCAATCAATATAATAATTCCAATTTTCATCAACACTCCTTTCACCCATCGACTCGGAGTTTCCGGACCAACTGCTTTGAAAGGCTTACGAAAAGAAATAAACATTTCTGATACAGAGTTACGCAATTTTTTCATTTCCTGAAGGGAAAAATGTACTGTCGAAGCTGCGCAAAGTTTTGCTTCGGTAAAAAAAGGTAAGATTAGGATGAGTTATACCTTGTTTTTTCCCGACGTTTTAATACGATCCGGAATTCGTGTCTCCAGAGAGGAATCTGTTTCTATGTTATTTTGAATTTTAATCAATGAGCATGTTTGCATTCTATGGTCAGTAACAAGGGCAAGCAGCGTAAAAACTTTTTTTGACAACTGTTCTAAAGTTCAGTTCTCGTTCGGTGGTTTTGATGAAAAATAATCTAGAACTATTTTTGGATCCCGCGTTACCTCATATTTCGGCTTAGAAGGACGGAGACTAGAAAATCCCCTGAAGAAACGTTTAACTCTTGCGTCTCGAGCAATATCCGAGTTTATAATTAATTTTATGCGTAGATGCTGTCAAGGATCCAATTATAACGTCTATTGAAGATTATGTTATTTCCCGTTTTAGGAATGCCTACCGGATAACCATCCGGCTACCAGGCTTTTCCAAAGGCTACCGGCTTTTCCAAAGTGGATAAGGGTTCTTATCCAAAGAAATTAAAAGATTGAATCCAGGAGCACATTTAATTGGTCTACGAATTAATAGTGATTGAAACACTGGGTACTAAGGCTGAGCAGTCAGGCACTTTTAGAATACCGTCTGCTTGATCTCTTTTAATTTTTCTCAGTGTTTTTAGAATTATACTAAACGGTGAAAAAACATAAAAAAAATAATTTCCAATTAAGTGTGAACGCGTCTATCAAACGACTGGCGAATAATTCAATTTCAGTGATTTAAAAGATTTTGACGATATATTTTAACGTACAAGGGGCTAATTCGAACTCTGTTTCTACTTCCAAATTTCGAGATTCAGCGTCTGCTTCGAAATTATCCTTTTACGTTTTATACGAAGAAAAGATACAGATGATGCGCATCTCACACCATTGCCAAATATCTTTCATGCTTTTGCATTTTTTTTTTTTGACCGAAAACCGCTAGCCCTTTTTTACCACAAAAGGCTCCCTAGCCTGACAATGAAGCTTCTGAGAAGATCTCTAATTGGAAAACTAAGCCTTCAATAGAATTCCTGATAAGATACTATGTATGACCGCTACCACTACAGGTCAGATGAGTTAGGTTTTGCAGTCATAAGTACATCGTAATTTCCTTTGCTATATTTAAAGGATAGGAATCTTTGTCTTTTGAAATCAAGACCCAACTATATTTGATAGCCGGGAAACAAGCTACAACGCAACTAATGAACTGTGCAAAAACCCGAATCCTACAACGGCGAGTAGTGCTAAACAACTTTATTTGTTTTTTAATATGGTTTCTTTTTTCTTGGGGAAGGCTAATAGTCAAAGATACAGAATTGTAGATAAACCCCAGAAAAATATACTCTTGCTTTGGATTCAAATGACTCTTTTTGACGTTTATAATAAAGCCTAGATTCTCGAGAATTGTCGAGTAAAAGTAAGTCGTCCATGTAAAGAACTAAATTTTAACTTAAATTTGTCAAATGAAAAACCACGGGTTTCATGATATTAGTAGACACTTGTGGAGCTGTACACAAACCGAAAGATAAACAAGTAAACTGATAAAGAATGCCGTCGAATTCAAACCCTAAAAACTTTCTATGATCATCAGAAATTGGTACCAAATGGAACGCGTCTTCTAAATCTAGAGTCGGCATAAAGCAATTATGGTCTATAAGATTAATGGCAATTCTATAGTCTTCTAGTTTCAAATGCTGTGTTTTGATATACATTTAGTTTTTTAAGATACAAAATAAATCTCAAAGTACCATCCGGTTTTGGAACAAGGAAAAAGCTAGAGATGAACTGATCATTCGAAGGGACACAAACTTCGACTTCTTTTACCATAACCATTATAAATGTTATTCTTCACACCGATTAAACAGTTTAATGTATGCACAGGTGTCGACTGCTGAGGGATTGATAAAAATGGTATTACATAACCCTTGATCCAAGATCAAATCTGGGGGTCTGAGGTTAGAGCCTTCCATTTATAGAAAAAAGCACGTGAATGCCCAGCAATCATACTGTGTATGGTTTTAATTGTCTGCGAGACGGGCCATCGGAGTTTTGTGAATGTCCTGGCTGTTGATTCTTTGATGGTTTTAGAGTTGCTGAAGTATTTTTCAGAACTTTTGCTGATTTTAGGCTTTCAGCCAAGTCTTTTTCACGGAAAAACTCATCAGACCGTGTTGATTTCAATATATTTCTGGATGTAGCATCCAAACTGGTCAAAATGAGACTTCTCTTAATTTGAGGTTCGTTATTTTGGAGATTGGCGAGCAAACAGGAAGTGTAGCTTAGTGTCTCTATAAGAGGAATTTCATCAACTACAATCACGTAGAATAAGAGAAGAGATCGTTTCTTCAACAGCATATAAACAGTTCTTGTTTCAAGGAAATTCGGGCGTCTCTCAATAAAAAAATATTTTGTAAACGGAATTTAAAAGCAGTCGTCAAGAGCTTTATTTTTAATTGAATAAATATCTTTCTAACTTTTTTTAAAGTACTGGGCTTTTTAACAATTTAAAACAAATACGTCACTTTGTTGTGAAGTTCTTACTGTACAAAGTCACCATTAAGTTTTTTGAATTTAAAGTATAAAATAAAAAAAATCCTTCTTCGTTGCAAAAATCTATTTAATGCAATCATGCATTTAGTCTCTAGTACCTGGAAATCAAGTACATGAGTCGAAAAGGTAAGCAAAAATTACTTCAACTCAATCATTAGAATAACGTCCGTTCTACTCTAAAATTAGATAAACGAATCTGCGTTTTTCTTTAATTGTAATTACACGATAAGACGACCTATTTTTTTTTAATAGTTGCATATGGCTTTTTTTAAGCTCTTCTTAAATCTGCTTTCCGATTTTTTATAACATCATTATTAGAAAAACTGAAAGTGATTGAACTAAAATGAATAAACGGAATTTTTTTGAAATTGTCCAAAGGCCCAGTAATTTTAAAAACAAGATAAAAAATATTTATTCAATTAAAAACAAAGCTCTTAGCGACTACTTTCCTATGGCGTTTTCAAACAAGTTTTCAAAAATTATTTACGAAGATACGCGTTTGGAAAGTTGGAACGAAAAATGGATCACCCATCTTAAACTAATGGCCGGTATTTTATGTTCTCATCTCTTTCGATAATCCAATTTTTACACTACCCAAACAGCGAACCGAAAATTCGTCGTGAATTGCAGGTGCTAGAACTCTTTCTTCAAAACAACGTTTACCAATAACATTTAGGATCTGGTTGTCAAGAGTCCTAATACCAGTATCATCATTCTAATCTGACACGGGAAACGCAGTTTGGTGAGAATCCAGAGCATTTTAAATGAGTGAGATTCTATTTGCCTAGGGCCCCTGATCAGCTTGCGGCGGCACTGTCTGTAGAGGTGAAGACGACTTTTGAATTAAATAGTGGAATGTTAAAATTTCACCAAACTTTTCTGTAGATGATTCGCTGCTCGCAGATTCGACATCTGCATAAAATCGTTGTTGCCGTTGATTCGTTTAAACGAAAACCATTAAAGAAGAACCCAATTTAAAATTATGAACACTAAAACAATATGCAACATTGTATTGAATGATGAGAGAATTCAACAAGTTTATAAATTCGTATACCTTGGTAGCTTATT
>JAAAKG020050426.1:0-18407 GCA_010014905.2 Druon quercuslanigerum
GCAATTACCAACTCGGTGATTTGGTAAGGGCGCGCCAAGATTAATGAAACGGTCTCACTAACGATCGACTTCCTCCCACAGTCAGAAAATGTCTTTTAGATTCCTTTATTCAATTTTTTCCCATCTGTGCCGTACGATTTATGTACGATAACGAGTGTAACATTAATGTTTGAAAAATTGTAATCTGTGCTGGTTTCCTAATTTTTATGGCTTGATATTTTAAAAGATAAGAAATCCATGTATTTAAAATTATAGTATGATGTTAAGATAGCTCCGTTCAGCTGGCACCTCCACAACGGAAAATCAATATTTTTTATATGGCATAATTTCGGGCTAACTATGGGCTAATTTAGGCCAGTAATGCCGATTTTTGGGCTCTTACTTTTCTCAAAAATCAAAATTTTCCAAAAATCGGCATAAAAAATATTTATTTTCCGTTGTGGAGGTGCCAGCTGAACGGAACTTGTTAAGATTCAGTACTTTTAATATAGAATTGTACAGGGGCCATTCAAAAACTAAAAAATTTCCTTAAATTGTTGAGAAATTTTCACATTTTTTATTTCCACCCTTTTTATATACTGTTTTTAATTGTTCAACAAATACGTCATGCTATTTTGAATACTTTTTCTTCGAATTGTACAGGGGTCATTCAAAAAATAAAAAAATTCTTACATTTTTTAAAATTTTTTACTTTTTAATTTCCACCCTTTTTTTTTTTTTTTTTTAATTTTTTAAAAAAAACGTCACCCTATATTGAATCCTTTTTTCTTGCAAACAAAAAAATAGAGCCTGGGCCCCCCCCCCCCCCCCAATGGCGTCAAAATTACTTCTCCTCCGGTTTTAAATCAAAATGTATTTTTAGATTGTAGTTGATAAATGCCCGAAATAAAGCACGAAACGTACAAAAATAATATTTTAAACTACTTTAAAAATCCGACTTTTTTTCAAATCAAATTAATCTATAGGTTTCATATTGAAATTATTATAAGAATATATGGTAAATATGAGTTAACATTCTTTAAATAAATTTTTTCAAATTATTTTTTAGAAGACTAATCTTTAATTTTAGACAAAACAAAAATAACTCAAAAAAATAGTTTAATTTTCATCAACATAATTAAGGTTTACATAAAACTGTTGAATTTTTTTTACCAAGGATCTTAATTTTGTATCCAGAAAAGCGAATTTTCAACCAAGAAGATTACTTTTCGACCAAATAGATAAATTTTCTAAAAAATAATTAAGTTTTCAAGGTAAAAAGTGCAATGTTTTAGAAAAAAATTGACTTTCGCACCGAAAAATAAGAATTTTTTCAAGAAAGTTCATTTTCCATCAAACAAAATGAATTATCAACTAAAAAATATAAATTTTTAGTTTTGATCTTAGGTTTCTTGACCATGAAATATTTATTATTAATTTTAGATGTTAATTTTGTTTGTGTTCTGGTGTAAATCAATATTACTAAAATATTAATAAAACTTAGTTTTTGAAAAAAATGTCTAATTTTAAAGTTTTATCAATATTTCAAGAATATTGATTTAGACCATCAGAAAAAAAATTAACATCTAAAATTAATAAAAAACATAAATTTTTAACAAAAAATAAAATAATTAAATTTCGAGTAAAAAAACAAATTTCCTACAAAAAAATCATTTAAACCCAGTTTAATTCAATCAAAAATACTGTTTTTTAAAGAAAATAGTTGAATCGTCAACCAAAATTATGAATTTTCTAGAAAAAAGTTGAATTTCCTGCTTATAAAAGAAAATTTTTCAACCTAAAATGTAGTTTTATTTTCAGATAAAAAAATTAATCAAACAAAAAACGAATTTTTAAGAAAATAGTTAAAATTTCATATGAATAGTTTAATTTTTAACTAAATACTTTTTTTCTACTAAGGTCGTTGGATTTTTAAACAAAAATATGAATTTTTCACAATAAAGTTAATTTTCAAAAAGAAATATTTTAATTTTCGAGAAATTAGTCTAATTTTCTTATAAAATTATGAATCTTAGAAAAAAAATTGAACAGAGTAATTCAACTTTAAACCAAGTAGTTGATTTCTCAACTAAGAAAAAGTTAATTCTCAGCGGACCATGTAACAGTTACTATTTAAACAATAAATTATTTTAATTTTGAATTAAAAACAGTTGTTTTAAACCACTAACGACGAATTTTCGACAAAACAGTTAAATGGTCAACCCAAACAGATTAATTTTTAACTAAAAAGTTGCTTTTTACACCAAAAAGGATAACATTTCACCAAAAACAAATTTCGTTTTAAATGAAAAATAGGTAATATCAGCAAAAAAAAAAATAATTTTCAACTAAATGTTAAGTTTTTAACCGAAGAGTGGGATCATTAACAAAAACAAATGTTGATAAAGTATTTCCACTTTCATCAAAACAGTTAAATTGTTAACAAACAAATGAATTTACAAAGAAATACATAATAATTGTTATTTTAACCAAATCAATTTTATTTTAAAGCAAAAACTGTGAAATTCTACCATAAAAATACGAAAACCAATAATTTTAAACTAAAAAAATACATGATAGAAAAGAGGATTAATTTTTTACAAAAAAGGGTTTTTAATCACAGAGATGTATATCCAAATAAAATAGTGAATCTTTAATAAAAAAATAATTTTTTAACAAAAAAGTAATTGAATTTTCAACCACAAAAAGGAATTTTCAAATTAAAAACAGAAATGTTAAATTAAAAATTTAATATGCGAATTTTTAACCAAGATTATGAATTTTAAAGTAAAAATGTAATAGTTTAATTTTCAGTCAAAAAATGTACTTTAAACCAAAAAAATACTTTTGAGTTAAACAGAAATAACTTTAACCAAAAAATGGTTGGATTTTTAAATGGATTCTATTAATTGAGTTTGGATTTATACCGAAAAAGAAAAACAAAAACAAGAAATTCCTTGAAAACAAGGGAAAGATTTTTTAAACAATTTTTTTGTTACTTAATAAATTTATCAACATTTTTTCCTCTTGATATATTTGGTTTGTAATTGCATTATTGACCTACGCTTGAACTGTTTACTTATTGTTGTATGTAGTTACAAGCAGAGATCTGATCTATCATTAATCACAGCCGGGATTCCAGCCAGACTGTGGGGTAGTCAACGATAAAGAGGGTAGTTAATAGTCTCGCTTGGTACACAAAGTCTCATATTTTTTATTATTTGCCTGATATCAATTCCTCCTCCTCTACTACCCCCACTTTCGACTACTTAACATTTCCACCCATAATTTCCCCTTTCCTTACTTCCCCTCTCCATACTTCTCCTGTTCTCAATTTCCATTCTTTCCCACCGATAACTTACATACTTCACCTTCTTTTAGTACCCCTACTCACTCTACATACACTTCCCCTACTGTACGCCATCATAATATCTTCTTCCTCTACCTAAACTGCTCTCAATTTCTCCATTTCTCTTCCCATAACCTGCCCTGCTTCTTCTCTGACTTTCCATACTCCCTCACCTCTCGCTATACTTACTCTCCCTTTTTTAACTTTCCTGCCACTCATAACCCTTACTTTCTATACTTTCTCTATCATAACTTCCCCCACTTCTCCTCTCAGTATCCTTACTGCCCATACATACACTTCCTCTCCACACGCACCCTCATATCTTCTTTCTCTACTCCACCTGTCCTAAATTTCCCTACTTCTCCTCCCATAATTTACCTTTCTTCCCCTCCTCTCACTTACTATACTCCTTCTACCTAGACGACTTACTCTCCGTTTCCTAACTTCCTCGCCCTCATCGCTCCTACTTCCCTTCCAATAACTTCTCCTACGACCCTTCCATAATTTTCCTACTTCTCCGACTTCACTTTATCTAATTCCACTCTCCTCCACTTACTTCCCCTACTTGCAAGGGAACTTGTGGCAGGGAATTATTAAAAGGGTTGGTGAACTAGGAGAGTATAAATAGGATGGGAGAGTGATGGCTGGAAAGTAGGGAGGGCAATAGGGGATTTGTGGGGAGTAGGAGAGGGATGATAAGATAGGATATAATCGGATAGGATCGGGGATTTAAACGACATAATTAACATCGTAATAATAATAATCAATGAAAAATTTAAACCAATTTTCTTATCTCTATTTTTTAAAAGTGAATTTTTGTCTTTTATTAATTAATTAATTATTAAAAAATGAGAATTCAGGAGAATAATTTAGAAAACAATTTTAAAATATGAGCCAAGTGCGAAGTAAGTGTGCGTTATGCCTCCATAAACTGCAGGTCGATGATGTCGTATCGACTTTCGACCAAAGAAGAGACGCCCGCAGAATGGGATGAGGAAAGAGAAAAAAGGGATATAAGAAGATGAGAGAAACGTGCCTCGAGTCTAGACGCTAGTCCTGAGCCACCAAGTAAGCACGGCATACCTATAAGGACCTCCTATAGATTCTTCACGATTCCTTATGTAAAAGTCTGACTTAACGCTCACCAAACTCCTATCCTTCACGTCTGTCTTCTCTTTTTCTTTCTTTTTCCCTGAGGGGAGGGGGGTCCAAAAAGTCGCGGAAACCTTTAGGATTTTCAGAAAGTGGTATAAGAGGTTTCGAACACGTTACTCCACTTCCTAAATCCTCCTTCGATTCGAAATTCTGCTTTAGAGTGTCGATTCTAGTACATTTTTGTGGATCTGTGTCAATGATTAAAATGTCTACGAATTTTGTAATTTTAGGGTTTCGTAGTCCGCATGAGAAATTCTTATAGCTTTAGCCGAGTGTCCGTCCGTGGTGCGCTTTTCCAGGGAGGGAAAGTAAAAGGAAATTATGGGAAGTGCAATGAGGAGAGGGGCAATTAAAGTTTGTGATGTATGTGAACTAAGGGGGAGGGAAAGTAGGGTAAGTTAGGGGAAATTAGAGTATGTGGAGTAGGTGAAGTGAGGGGGAGTGAACTAAAGGAAGTGGAGTATAGGGAATGGGAGGGAGAAATAATAATAATGGGAAGTGTAATGAGGGGAGGGGAACTAAGGTGAGTGAGGGGAAATTAAAGTTTGTGAAGTATGTGAACTGAGGGGGAGGGAAAGTAGGGTAAGTTAGGAGAAATTAGAGTATGTGGAGTAGGTGAACTGAGGAGGAGTGAACTAAAGGAAGTAGGGTGTAGTGAAAGGGAGGGGAATGAAGAAAGGGGAATAGGGAAATGGAAAGGAAAGGTTACGGGAAGCATGTGAATAGGGGGAAACAAGGTGAGGAAAAATAGGTGTAATGATGAGCGAGGAAGCCTCGGAAGTGAGGGGTAATAGGGAGGGGGGGAAGTAGGATAGTGAGTAGTGGGGACCTCAGGGAAGTGAGAGGATGGGAAATGTGAGCTGGGAAAGTAGCAGTAGAGGAGTGTAAGCTGAGGAAGTGAGATAGAGGAGAAAGGGAAAGTTTAACTTTTGGGAGGGGAATGTAAGTGGAGTAGGGAAAGGAAAATATGGAAAAATAATAAATTTGCAAACTCAAGAATTTATACTAATGCAATTTTTATTCGTTATAAATGAGAAAATTGGACCGAACAAGATTAGAAATTATGTCCATGAGAAATAATTTTAATTAAATTTGAATTATTTTAATTTTGCTTATCAGGGTATCTTATTTGAAAATTCCTGTTTTGGGTTGGAAATTCAACTATTTTGTGGATTTTTTTCTTGATTAAAAGTTAATTTGTTAAATTTAAAATGTCACTATTATCTTTGAAGTTTCAACTAATCCAGTTAAATATTCTATCATTGTTGTTGAAAATCCATCTCATTGGTTAAAAATTAATATTTTCAACTGAAAATTCATTTATTCAATACTTAATAGAAAATTTTTTTTTATATGTATTTCATGTATTTTGTTGACAATTGATCTTTTTTGGTATAAAATAAATGTTTTGTTTAAAAAATTCGTCATTTTAGTTAAAGAGTATTACACTGTTTGTGGAAAAACCTTTTTTTGTTCAAAAATTAATTTTTGAACTGGAAAATTGACTAGTCCATTCGCAATTTTAACTATTTTGTTTAAAAAAATTTTCTTTTGTTAAAATTAATATCTTTAACTAAAATTTTAACTAATTTAGTTTAATATTTCGTCATTTTATTTAAAAATTAATTTTTCTAACTAAAAGTGTAACTTCAATTTTATTTAATGATATGTCTTTAGTGAAAAGTCTATGTTTTTTATTGAAAACTCGTCTCTTTGATGAAAAATTAATCTTCTTAGAAGATAGTCCATCTCTTTGGTTCAAAATTCAACTGTTTTGTGGAACATTTTTTTTGTTTAACAATACTCTGTTAATTGAAAATTGAACTATTTTTATTAAAAATTGTAACTATTTTGTAGAAAATTTGTTTTTTGTTTTTGGTAATTAATTATTTTTAATAAAAATATACCTAGTCCATTTTTAAATAAAAAATCTTTTTTAGATAACAGGTCATGAATTTAGTTTAATAATTAAACTATTTTAGGTGAAGATTCAAAATTAATAGTTAAATATCTATTTTTGGTTATAAATTTAACTGCATGGCCGAAGTTAAACTTTTGTCTAAAATTAATTTTTTTTGTTAAAGATCTGCAATTTTATTTGAAAATTCCTCTTTATGGTCGAAAATGTAAATATTTTGTGAAAAATTAGTTTTTTTAACTGAAAACTTAACTGTTAAATTTTTGTTTCAAATTATATTTTTTCAAGTTGAAAATTTATGTATTTTATCGAAAATTCGTCTTTTTGTGACAATTAATTTTTTTATTTCTAGATTTTTTTTCAACTAAAGTTTTTTCGTTGATTGTTTAAAAAAATTCGAAATACTTGTATACTATGAAAAATGATGACTGGAAAAATCTTGAGACACTTTGACAAAAAAACTATATTTGTCAAGAAATTTTTTTTCTATGGTTTGAGTTGACATGCTACATATATGATTATTTAGCTTTAATTAGTTTTCTCCTCTTAAAGCGAGCCTAAAAAGTCCCTAACTTTTTCTAAATGGGGCTGTCAGTATGACATCTGAATTTAAAACAATGTCCTAGAAAAAACTTCGAAAGAACCTGAAAAGGGTCTGGAATTAAAAATTGAAATTAGTTTTAAAGCATAAATGAAACGGAAGTAATATCTAATTATAATTAACGACAGAATTTAAATCTAGCTCAAGAATTTTTACTTCCTTGAATTCTATTTTCACGTCTCCTATTTCTATCTCATGGTTATCGACTTTTATTTTATAAGCGTGGCTCTTTCGTGATTCGAGGGCATTTTAGTGATGAAGCTAGTTTAGCAACGCCTTTGAATTGCTCTCGTGTTTGGATGAAATAATCGTATAAAACTCAGGTATGATTGCTTTATTATTCCGTGAAATTTCGTGAGTCTGGGTGTCGTATTAATATTTTATAGATATTTGATGCTATCAGCTGTGCCATACTTTACACAGTGTGTCAGATAATGTGTCGAAGTAATTATATAGGCAGGGGCGTTTTCGGACCAAGAAACCTACCTTACCGACTTCGAGAACATTCTGCTGCTGAAGTGGTTTGTGTCCGTGCTGAGTTTCTAGAATATTCTTCAAGGCTCTCGTTGACGTCAAAAAACGATATGACACAATTGTGAGAAACAAAGTTGCGTAAACAACTTCAAGGTTATTTGTTATCTCAGTTAAGCGTTTCACGTAAATATGTGTCATGTAGTTTTATGAAAACCAAGGACAAAACAAAATATAAATTTGAAAGTGTTTACGCGCAATACCTAAATGAAATAAGACATGAACCTGAAGTTGTTTATTTTAAAGTATAATCCTGCAAAATTTGTATTTAATGTATCATCTAGTATCATCTAGTTGCTCTTTCTTAAAGCTGCTTCACAGTTCTTCCTATTACAAAATCAAATAAAATAATATTTGGCAGTTAACAAAATGAAATAATTTCTTTTACTCTAAAATACTTTTCGAATGTCGAGGGACTTGGATAAAGAGTGATGCTGTCGATCTAAGAGAATCGAGAGTTATTGTCTGCTACAGGGTGACTTTAAGAAGGGTCATCTTGCTGGCCGAATAGGGCACTTTGTCGTACCCTCTGCGACAACTATCTTGCTAGAGTCAGTGCTACTCTTGATAAGTGGCTTAGTGCTGAAGTCTTCCCTTTCGCTTTCCCGACCATTTCCTCCCTTTTCCCGATCTTCGATGTTCCATTCGACGAACATCCGAAGAACCAAGGCTTCATACAGATTTCGACTTTATTGGATCGTCAGAACTATTTCTACCTTCTTCCTCCGCCTCTGAATACTTCATCATCCACGTGTGGTTTACCACGCTTTTCTAACTCCCTTTATTCCCACCAAAGCCCTATCATTTTTTTTCTTTGTCTATACAGACGATCAGTTCTATAAATTATCGGATCTCTTCAATTATTTTAACGTGTCCTAACGAGAGGGTTCTATATGGGCTTCATGAAGAAACTGTTAGACTGCATTATTATCAAAAAGAAGTTCTTACGTCTTTGGACATAAGAACTGGAAATTTGTGAGAGAAATTTGTGAAAAATTTGTAAGAACGTTAAATTTGACTATGCTAATCATTATACATATGTACAAAATTATATTGTATCTACAGGAAATTTATGATTTGGGACTGTCCATCGGAACCTGATAAAGAAAACGCACATGTGCAGTACAAAAAAAATGCTCATCTTGATGTTATTGGACAGTCCTAAATCCAAAAATACTGGGAATGTTCGAGACTCACACTTTATCAGACTTTACGGATTTTGTTTTCAAACTACAGTTTTCAGCAGGAATAGTTGGATGCACACACAGAAAGATTTTAAAACCAGACGCGTATAGGAAAACAAAGAATGTTTTGGGTTGGGAGAAAACATTTTGTTCAGAAATTTGACACTACTTTTTATGAACAGCATCTTTGACTATTGTATGAAGATACACGTGTTTTTTAGAAATTCGACACTCTACTTAGCTAAGAATAAAAATTGCACTCCAATTTTTAGCAGCAATAGTGAGATGCACGCACAGAAGCTTTTTAGCATCAGACGCTTATCGGAAAATTGAGAGAGTTTTTAGCGCATTATTGTTTTGGCAACATCTTTGTCAGATGTAAGAAATCTTCCACAAAAATCCCTACATCAAATATTCTCTCACCTTAAAGTCAAAATTGCACTGCAGTTTTCAGAGAAATACTTAGCTGCAGGAACCTTATTACTCAATATTTATGAATTAATACCGATATTCGGTCACCATATCCACATCCAATTATAATTTCCTGAACAATTCATACCGATCTACTTGATGTACGCTTTAGTTTCCAGTTGAAGTAGCCTGCGGCATTTTGAATGCTCTAAACGTGTATTTGTTTTTGACTTTTGATGTCGCCAGATGCAGGTTGAGTAGGCACTAATTAACGATGAGCACTTAGTTTAATGGATCCATTAGAATTGTTTTTGAAAACATGTTAGTTGCGATGCAAATTTCTGCAAATAGCAGAGCTCAACAATTATCGACGAGAATTTATGAACACATTTATTATTGACTTAAATTATGCCTCCACTGACATGAGATGTTTCCGGTCGTAAAATTGCATGCCCTCTGTTTGGCAACTAACTTTGGTAATAACCGACTCTTCTCAGAAAAGGAAGTTCAATCAATTTTTACGAGTCGGGAACATTCTGTTGTTGATATAATGTAGATAAAATAATTTTTAATATTCGTTTACAAAAATTGATAATTAAAAATATACTCAATCTGAAAAACGTAGCATAGCCTCAGGTCAGACAAGAATCTATACATATTTCTCATTTTTGTAGAATCTTTTTGAAATATTTTAGGTTTTTTTGAAAGATTTTATGAGATTTAGCATTTTAAAGTAATTTCCATATATTTTAATGATTTTATGGGACTTAAAATTTTTATTGCGTTTTAAAGAATTTCCTAGCATTTATGAAGATATAAAGCAGTTTTATAGGATATATGTGCTTCCAAGTTATTTTATTTAATTTTCCAGGATTTGAGAACTTAAAGTCAGGTTCCATATAATTTTATGAGATAATAAAATATTTAAATGGATTTCAAAAAATTTATTTACAAGAATTGAGAGATAATAAAAAGATTTTGAAAATTTGAAGATATTTTCAAATATTTCAAGGTATTGTCAAAGATTAAAAAAATTTGCAAGATTATTTGAAAGTGTATTTAAAGAAATTCGATGTTTTTTTAAAGAGCATTGCAAATTTTCAAGGGATTAAAAATATATCAAAGGATCTTAAATATTTTAGGCATTTCAATAAAATTATAAAGGATTCGAAATATTTTATTGTATTTCAAATAATGTCCATACATGTACAAAGATTTGAAGTATTTTAGAAATTTTAAATAGATTTCAATAATTTAAAATAATTCCAAGAACTTATAAGGATTTTAGAGGAATTTCCATATATTTGAATGATTTTATGGGACTTAAAATTTTTATTGGGTTTTAAAGAATTGCCTAGCATTTAGGAAGATATAAAACGATTTTATAGGATATATATGGTGGCTGGATATTTTAAAAGATTTCAAGGAATTTCCAAGATTTTCGAGAATAGTAATGTTTTTCAGGAATTTTAGAAGCCCCAGGATTTCAGAAATTAAAAACAGGTTGAATATAATTTCATGAGATAATAAAATATTTAAATGAATTTCAGAAAATTTATCTACAAGAATTGAGAGATATTAAAAAGGTTTTGAAAATTTGAAAATATTTTCAAATATTTTAAGGTATTGTCAAAGATTAAAAAAATTTGAAAGATTATAGTTTATTTAAAGAAATTCGATTTTTTTTAAAGAGCTTCGCACATTTTTAAGGGTTTACAAATATATCAAAGGAAAATATCTTAGGTGTTTTTAAAAACTACAAAAAAATTTTAGGAGGCTTAAAAAGTTTAAGGTATTTCAATAAAATTATAAAGGATTCAAAATATTTTAATGTCTTTCAAATAATTCCAATAAATTTTAAAAGATTTGAATTATTTTAGAAATTTTAAATAGATTTCAATAATTTAAAATAATTCCAAAAAATTGTAAGGATTTTAGGGTCTTTGAAAAAATTCTAAAGGATTTTATAACAGTTCCGAATCTTTTAGCGGTTTTAAGGTATTTTAATAGCTTTCAAGGTATGTTACGAATTTGAAGAGATTTTCAAACATTTGTTTCAATTTGTTTGGATTGATTTTCAGTTTACCCTTAACTCTTACAAATTTATCCTGAATTTTTTTAAACTACTGTAAACAGTTTCAAATTCTTTTAAATTTTGAAAAATTCTTTATAATTCTTTTAAAATTCTTCTAAATTGACTACATAAAATGTTTATGAGTTTTTAGGCATTTAATCCAATTATTTTAAATATCCTTTAATTTTCCTAGAATTATTTAAAGCAGTGAGTAATAAATTAACAGTTAAAAATTGTTTTATTCATTTGCAAAAGATTCTATATTAAAAAACCAACACAATCGGAATATTGGTCTGTAAATAGTAAGGGTCACGGAAAACGAAAAATTAGCTAGAGAAAAATCAGGTAATTTTAAAATTGTAATTTTGCGGCCACCCTGGACATTAAAATCTGCTAGCTGATAGATTTACTGGAAACAAAAACCATTTGAGCTTCCGTTTGTCGTTTTCGCGAAAGAAATAAAGGCTACCGTATGCCACTAGTTGGGAAAAGGTAGCGCGATAATTAATAAACAAACTCATAGATATACGATAAGCGAAAAACTCAGAATGCCTATCACGGATAATTTATAGTGGGACCCCCGACCCGTGAACGATTAGAAAACTACGTGCGGGCAACCTTAGGTCATTTTACGACGCAACGATCCTTTATCTCTTCCCTCCTTTCTTTTTCTTTTTTTTTCTTTTTTTGTTGTACTTCCTTTATCCATTTGCCTTTTTCTCGAACGTCGACGTTGCTGGTTTTAGGGAAGAGGGAGGAGGGCAAAGGGATAGAAAAGTTGCTGTTACCGCGGGAGGTAAAAGTCTGGCCGTTGCATCGGGGAAAAACAAGGGTGAATTACGAGGTTGCGCCCCGCGGCCGCCTTTCACCCCTAGAGAAGGATAATTCGAGCGATACATTTGAATTTCCCGCCATTACCCTTCCCTTTCCTCCCGTGGCCATCGGGGATTTCCATTAGCTAATAACGTACGAGAGACGGCTCACACGCTTTTCACTACTACTATTTCTCTTTAGTTCTGCTTTTGTCTCTTTGCAGTTTGCACCCCGAGCGATACTTTTTCTATTGGTGACACCAATCGCGATTCTTGATAAACAAGCGAGTTTTAAGAAAAAATAAAATAAATATTGTTCTTTTGTACTCGAAAAATGTAGGTTAATATTACACACCATTTTTTTTTCTCATTTAAAATAATTATTTCTAATGTTTTCTTTTTGTATTTTTCAGGTAAGCCAGACTTAGAAATCTATGTGGAAGACCTTTTTTCAGCTAGGTAAGGATAAAACTGTAACTATTGGGGATAGCCCATTTATTACATAACGAGTTTTAGGATTTGTTTTCCCGGTAACGATAGACGATTCATTTGCAAAAACTATTGTTAAAATCATTATTTTTCGTACGTTTTAAACTTTGTTTCGGAGCGCAAAACAAATTCTGCGAAGCAACAGATAATCGATAAAGAAAAAGTATAGCTCGATGAGGAAAGGGAGAAAAGTCACGACGGAATTTCAGCTATATTCCGCAAATTGTTTCAGGGACGTATTTTCCTAGGGCGACTGTCTTCGCAAGGGTGGTGACTGCGACCTTCCATTTTCTTATTTGCAATATATCTCGTGCCAAGGGCTCTCTAACCTCTGCATCATTCTCGACAGTGAATATATTTATTCCGGAATTTATTTTGCGCACTGCGCTTTTCATTTTTCTTATTTGCCGTCTTCTTCAGTGTTTTGCTTTTAAAATTATTGATACAACGCTGACAAGGGGAAGATACATGAACCACGATACGAGCTTCTTCAGACAAACGGCAATTAGGAAAAATAAAAATTGGGTTAAATGGATCTTTGGGAAAATAGAGATTAGGGTAAATTTTCACTCGGCCAAATGAATTTCGGTAAAATAAACAATTGTAAAGGTACAGAATGAGATCTTGATGAAGAAAAAGTAATAATATTAGTTTGGTCTTTTATAAAACCCTTTCTGATGGACGGTGGCCGCTCTCATAACGAACTGATTTTTTTTCTATCAGAGATCTTGGTTTCACTGAGGGAATAAACAATGCGAATGCTTTAATAATACGGCGACAGCGGGTTAGGCTTCGTTGACTTACGACGCAAGTTTTCGGTCGCGAGCAATTTAAGCTTCGAATCCCTCTTTTTGGGGACGCGCACTTTGAGAGTTTAGGCTCACCGGCCCTTCTTACCCTCAGCCTGGCCTTACGACGCTTTAATTATCAGTTGTAAATCAAAGTGCGAGCCGTACCGATAAATCTCAACAATGAAAACGTTCCTCACAACGAGTGAGCATAAATCCACTCGCAATTGTAGAAACGAATATTAAACTTCGAAATTGCCTCTTAAAGAAAAGTGCTCTTTCCTTCATTTTCAATCCAACGTTTAGCCAGTGCGGAGAAAAAACTCGTTTCTCTTAAGTAGTTACTGTAACTAGATACTCTTTTGGTAACGATAGTGGTAACCTATAAAAAAATTAGATTGCAACTTTCATGCTCGCGTCCACCATATTTATCCGTAAGGTGGCAATGATCCTTGTTTTGTATCATAAACAGTGATTAGTATAACTAGTTCCCTATACAAATTAACGTAACCATCATTGCTTATAGTCCATTTTAATGGGTTATAGGGCCTTATCGAACATGTCAGAAAAAATTTCTATATATATTTTTATATTTTATATTTGTCCGAAGCCGGAAAGGGTTTTCTGAAGAGCCCTTTACACAGCTGAATGACAAACTGAAGAGCCTGAAGATATTAGAGGCAGCCTCTTACTCTCTAGTGCATCTTTAGATGTTTCTGTTCCCATTTTCTCGTCCTAAAGTTGGTTCTACAAACGAGATAAGATTTTTTGTATCAAAAAATTTCTTACTACCACGGTGGCCGCAGATCAGAAAAAAAACCGGGTGATCAGGAAAAAGTCCGGGGCTTTGAAAAAAAATTACAGATGTCAGGAAATTTCGATAAGAAGCAGTTAAAGTAACTATAAAGAATAATCAGCGCTGTCACTATAGAATTCAGGTGTATAACTTGAAACAATTTCAAATGATTTTCAAGAATTTGCAGTTACTTTCTCATTCAGCTTTGTGAAGAGCTTTTCAGAAAACCTTTTTCTGTTTCCAACAAATACAAGATATAAAATAAATATAAAAATTGTTTGCTCAATATTGGATAAGGTCCTATAGCCTATTTTGTATAAGTTACTTTTTAAAATGAACCATTTATTTCTCATCAACGTTTATGATGCGAAAGAAGGATCATTACCACCTCACAGCTAATTATTGTAGACCATCGCATGGGAGTTTTAATCCAGAATTTGTAGGTTTCATCTCTTCGTTAGCTCGAGAAATGTTTTAATTATATAAAAGCATTCAGCATTGAGACTCTAAATTGTATATCTTCCTTCTCTACGAAATTCAAATCTCAGAAGCCATAAAAAGAATATAGTTTCGCAGATTTGTCTCCAAGCGACAAGACCCGTAGGATATGAAGAAAAGGTGATGGGGAGAGAGTGCAAACTTCCAAGAGGCCTTTATCCAGCTAAAGCGATTCGAAGTTTGAAAACCGTTTAGCTTCCCCGACGTTGCACCCAGAATTTGCACCCTATCTTGCGCCCGCTTTAAGTTTCTTGAAAACCACCCTCGCTGCTTTAATATTGACTTTAATTTTACCTCAGATACTTTAATCACTTTCAAAAAAAAAGAAGACGAATTGAAAGGTATGAGTCTTGAATTTCACTCAAATCGCGTGTTTCTGATATCGAATCGAGGATCATTTCCAGTCTGGAAACAATATCACGAAATCTTGATATACCTCGAGATTGAGACAATAGTTTACCGGCTTAAATATCCGATAGATAAGCCTTAAGACAATGGGGTGCTACCAACATTGTGGGAAATGATAATGCGAGGGTATTTGAGACACGATAATTAGATTTATGTTGTGCCTAAAATGCTAATGCCTAAATAATGTTTTTTTAAATATTATTATATCGTTTGTTATATTAGAATTGTTAAAACGAAATAGCGTCTTCTTCTTTTTTCTTGGCTTAAATACAAACTGAATTAATAGAACCCACTAATAAATCCAATATATATTTTTAGTTAAAGGTTCATTCTTTTCGATCAAAAAGTCTACTATTATATTTATGAAAATGCAGTACATTTTACCTGTTTTCAGATCATTGATAAAATGATTATCGGTGGGCTTATTTCTACAGTTCGGTCGATTTGGAAATAATTATAAATTCTCTTTTATTAGTGGTGGCCCATTCAGTTTTCCGAATGCTCTAAATGAAACAGCCCCTAATCACTAGTCGTAAATGGACGAATAGTTAATCTGCGAAACAAAGCCGATCACGAATCTATGCAAATACAATTACTCCCCATTCCCATTCTGTTAAGTTTCGAGCGTGCTGGTTGAAATCTGCCGGTTCTTATCAGGACATTTCTCGAAGCTTCAGCCAACGAGGCAGAATTATCCACGGGGACATATGAGGCTGAGTAGGATTAACTCTTTTTCTTTTCACTTTTTGTTGCACTCATTATCTCCAGACTACTCTTACATAAATCGAGGGTTTTCGTAGCATCGTATTTTTAAATAAAGGCGTTTTTACTTTCTAAATAAATTTAGTAATTTTAAAGTAATCTATCACACCGCTGTCACTAGTTTACTGTAACTGGGACCTATACCACCGCTCTCGACAACTTAGTGTCCCTGGTGACAACAGTAATTATTATAACACACAGTGTCCCTGGTGACACTGTTGTCACCAGGAACACTGTGTGTTATAATAACGGCTCCCGTTTATAAAATATTATATCTAAACATGTTAGAAAATAAAATTTCGGGTCTTTAAGTCAGCGGACAGCAAAATGACGTATCCCACCGCTGTCACCAGTTTACTTAGATTGTTTGCAGAGGTGGTATAGCTGATTTATACATCTAACTAAATTTCTTTAGATATAAAAAATACCTTTATTCGATAAATACATTCGATGCTGCAAAATTTATTCAAAACAGCCTTCCTCTTTTTAAGTGAAAATATGGAGGGGAGGTATATCCTAAAGAAAATGCAAACAAGCTGAAAATCCCAGTTGAAGATAAGGCAGCTTCTTGCACGCTTGAATTAACGTCGTCTCACATTGAAGCTTAACGACCTTGAGTAGAATTTCACGTGTTTCTACTGTTTCCAATGCATTTTAGCAACATTGCACCCCATAGACTTTAGAGCAGAACACTTTACCCAGACATTTAACATTTCACCTTCCAGACTTGCAACTTTGGCTGAGGGCGGGTCAACTTCTCGGCCACAAGCGCAATATACAAAGCATCTCTCACACAGTTTACCTCACATAGCCTCTCACGCAAAGTGGATTAAGCTCTTATCGCATATAACATGTTAATGAACTTTCTTACTGCCACTTTGCCGCTTCCAGTTGAGCGTTACGTTCGTCGTTACTCTTGACGACCTCCCAGAATTCTGAATGAGCGTAAAGCTTCTTCTAAGTTTAATCAAAATAAACTTAATTGTCAAATCTTTCATCTGGCGCTAAAAGTTCTCTGTCTATTTGAATAAACATGTCAAATCTTATCTATAAAAGGTTAAACCTGTTTGGCTTCTTATAGCTGTCAGAAAATGGTCACATGAATTCAAATATGAAAAACATAGAGCTAATGCTGTGAAACGATTACCAGTTATTTTCCAGTTGAAGCCGATCAATTCTGGTCGTGAAGCTTTGGAATTCAGAATAGATAGAACAAGTATAAATTTCTTCCGATATTGTCTGGCTCACTGGAAAGAAAACAATTCCATGCATTTTTGAGTTTGGCTTTACGGGGCATCGAGGTAATGCAACTCGACGTGGGTAGTTTTATTCGAGAGTGTGACTTTTCTTCTTGAAAATACACAGCAATTCTTACAATCCACTTTTCTAGATAAAGCAAGGCCTTTTAAAGAAGATTTATTTTCGATCGGTGATTTTTTAAATTTTGATTTTGCTAGATTTATGATTTCAAATTCTATTGAAGTACCGTCGACCGGGGTAATCATGTGTCATGCCATATCAACTAAGTCCGGTCTGAGGCAGATTTGTTCTCGTTTCTTCAAAAAATAAGAGGACAGTAATCGGCACTTTTTTAACATAAAAAAATTAATTATTACCCTAGCCAACAAAATAACATAACTGTTCAAGTAAATCTATATATGTACACCAAAATGATTCATAACTCCACCGGTTGATGGTACGATACATAAATTAATTTAAATTGAAGCTAGATTGAGAAGAGTGAGAGTCTAGTGAAGAGATTTGAGAAGGGAGTTGTAAAACTTGTTATTTTTTCGTGAACAGCGAATGTTTTCTTAAGTCTCCAGCTGTCAGTGCTTCTGGCCAAAAATACCCATCTATTCGCAAAAAGAGAAATCCGACTCGTAAAAACAAAGTCGCCTTTTCTCTTATCGGTCTCATTCGTACTCGTTTATTACTGCGAACGATAGAAGCTGAAACTTGTGCAATTTTCTGCCTCAAGGAAGATCGATTTAACCTCGAATAAGAGCTGGACTAAGTTCATAACTTCAAACCCAATCAAATTTACTCTCGTGTTTTGAACTGATCAAATTTATCTTGAGAGATATCTGAAGAAGAAAGAGGAAAATTAATGTCCTTTGAAATTATTATTAGTAGCCAATATACGTTTCAAATCTTTCAAAAAATGAAGTATCATCAACTATTTTAGAAATTGGTTTACTTTAAAGCCGAAAAGATGTATTTTCTTCGAAGGAAAATAAATTTTTAACCAAATAGTTGAATTTTTGATGAGCATTAAACTTAATTTTAGCCAAGCTCTCTTACCTTCAACGAAAATAGTTGGATTCTATTATTAGGTTGTATTAATTCGCATTTAAACTTTAAAAAAGAAATAAAGAGGGGAATACGGAAAGCATCATGAAGTCTGTCTTTAGATTCTTTAACTGGAAAACGTGTCCCTTATTCGATTATAATTAGCGTTGAGATTACAGTGTTTATAGAACGGTCCACCCAATTTACCTGTGAGATGATCATGATCACTGTCTCTGGTATGGGGCCCGGTCGATACTACACATATCGATACTACACATTATAGGAACTCTACACATTAAGCGAAAACGTCGAGTCTACACATTAAAGTCTACACATTTAAGGTTCGACGATTAACTCTAC
>JAAAKG020050437.1:0-18407 GCA_010014905.2 Druon quercuslanigerum
GATCCATGGTCAGTTTTTGCCTTCGCTTTGTATCAGCTATAGCTCTGGCAGTGGTTATATAAATCGTATTATATATATATATATATATATATATATATATATATATATATATGTTTGTGTGTGTGTGTGTGTGTGCTCATATTCGCGTATGCTTGCATTTAATTTAGTGCTAATTAAAGTTTAAAAAACTTGTTCTGCTGATTTTTCAAAGTCAAAAATTACACTTAAATATATTTTGGACTTAGAAGATCTTTTTAGAATACTTTTTGAACGAACTGTACACTAATGTATATATCAATTGATGTAAGAGTCTGGTTTCTAGTATTGTTTAGAGAAATGATATTATGCCTGTCGAAACATTTTGGAACGTGGTGAAGAAGTACCTCTGCCCTCGCCTGATTGTTTTTATGTCACTTTTAAAATTCCCAGAACCACATTTCTTCGATAGCAACAATTTTAAAAATGAATTCATCGCTTTAACCCAGGAATCTTCCTTTAGCAATATTGTCATTTTTACAGAAGTCTGTTTTTGTTCCGCAATCATGTCATGAGAAGCACATATTTCCAACATTTTTCTTTTTTTTTGCAAAGCTTCCATCAAAATACATAATACCGTTGTTCCTAAAATTCATATAGCGTTAGCAATCTCTTTACATGTAGTTCTGCAGTCTTTCTCAATAAAAGTTGTGACAACTCTAACACTTTGCCCATCTTCATCATTTGATCATCACAAACCTCACGCGAAGCACTATGAATGTCTGTTAAAGTATTGCTGCGCAAGTTTTGAACTTCATATATGAACGTTGATTCTTGCGCGTCGCATGACCTGTGGTGTCCGCATTATCTATCTGACACTTCTTTCATTTAAAGAATCAATGCAGTATAAAATATGTCTATCAAATAATAAAATTACGTTAGATCGTTTCTTTCTTTCAGTTTTAGTGGATCTGTAATTAACAACAGAGTAATAAAATGAAGGCTAACGTTTCAAGGGTGGATTGGAAATCATGCAGTCAGCGCTCAACATAGTAGTGCAATGGTGAAGAGAATGCTGTTTATCGTTAACTTGGACAAGACAAAGTTTATGGATTTCACCAGAATGAAGATTAGGGATCTTAGAAATCATAATACCTACACTAGTTATATCCAGTGTTACTGATCAGTTCCAAAACAGAATATGCATCAACGATGTGGCTGCTTACATCTTGATTAACTCCTTAATGTACTGTTAAGTTACTGTTGATTCTTAAGAGTGTGCGATGACTCAAAATAATAGAGGGAAAGCAAAAAATAGATTACATATGGTAACTTTAACTCTTCCTACAAAGTCTACGATTTTAAAGTTCTGATGCTATAACATTGGTAAAGGATAAATTTGACAAACTGAAGACACAAAATATTCCACTGTATAAAAAAGGGAATATTACGTGGTGGATACAGAATCAGTTAAAAAGGCAGCGAAAGTGTACGCATTTTTCATAGATTTAAAAGGCACGTTTGCTTCGGTTGATAAAGAGAGGTTGTGAGAGGAAATAGAAGAGAGGGGAGTGGATAGAGTCTTGATTGAGAGGGTAAAAGAGGTATATGAATAGACGAAAGATAGGGTAAGAGGAGATAACGGAATTACGAAGGGTTTCTGGATTGATAGGGGGTTGAGGCAAGGGTTTTTTTTATCACGGATATGGAAATTAAGCTAGTGGCCGGAATGCTAGGAGGATTTAACGTAGAAGAATTTAGGATATGTTTACTCGGATATGCAGATGACATAGTGCTGATAGCAAAGAGCGGAGAGGCTTTAAAGGAAATTATGAAAAGCTTGAGAAAATACTTGAATCAAAAAAAGTAAGAGTTACAAGCAGAAAAGTCAAATTTTATGATTTTCATACCTGGGCAAATGTGTTTATGACGCAGATGTGGGGCTGAGACAAAGGTTTTTCGCAGATGATATTGGTAGGAGAATAAAATTGTTCGATTCACTAGTGAGAAATTTTCTATTTCATGGAGCAGAGGTTGAAGGTAAGTGAGGAGGTAAATAAGATACTAAGGGTGAGAATATGGATTTTAAAAAGGGAAAGGTATTTAATATAGAATGGACTGCAGATGGATAAAGTTAAAAGGATGCACAAGGAGGGAAGGTAGATATATTGTAAGGTTAAAAAGAATGACGTGAAGGGAGAGAGAGAAGGCAGAAGGGGAGGAGAAAATAGGAGAAAGTCAAGTTTTTAAAGGGACGATGTGTGGATTATGCCAAGGTAGGGAGAGCAATATTTGTGTAATATAGGCGAGAAAGGAAGGCAGCAACTTATAGTGAGAATGAGATGCGGAGGCATGAAGGATTATAATAGGTTCTGGCTTTCTAGATAGAAGAGGATGTGTGAATTGTGCGGGAAAGGGGACGCAAAAGTGGAGCACTAGCTAAAGGAGTGTGAAGAGGTGGAAAGGAGTGTGATAAGCATAAGGGGTTAATGCATGAAAGAGGAGACAACAGGGCAGTCGAATGGGTGAAGGGGGTGTCGGGTAAGATATAAGGGAAGAAAAGGAAGCAGAAAGAGGAATTGAAAAGGTAAAATTATAAATAGGATAGGAAGTAGGTGTAAGAAAATGGTAAATATTGTAAAGGGTAGATAAGTTTTATTTATTAGCAATGGAGGCAGAGGTTGGCGATGAGAGGCAAAGTGAAAAAATAGAGAAATGCAAGACGAAGCGGTGAAGGCCGGGCTATAAGCGCGATCGGTCTTAGAGATAAGGTGTCGATGGATGTTAGTTTCTAATATATAGTTTAAAAAATGTCTGCACAAAAGAAATGGAAGTGTGAGCAAGACAATTCTTGAAGGCCAGCAGGCCGAAAAAAAAGGTTTCTATATTTTCACTTAGCCATTAGTACTTCCTTTAAACTATTTAATTCGAGATTCAAAAAATACATATTTTTTCTGTATTTGAAATCCACGTGACACATTGCTAATATTGTTTAGGGAAAAAGTTTTATCTGAATTACGACCTTCGGCGAATATGGTTGTTGTATAATTTAGAACGATTATATTTATTTAAAACAAGTTACCTACTGTTACATTAACGAAAGCAAATGTGTATTAATACTTTTTTCCTGAATGAACTAAAAAATAAATTACTGATATTTATAAAATCAAAACGGCTTTGAGTTGTTGAATTCAGAATAAAATAAAAATTAGACTTTACAAAATTTGTTTCCTAGCAGTGAAAATAATTATTATCTATTTACTTTACTTGCAAATATGTATTACAAAATTGCTAAAAATCTCAATTTTAAAGTAATTATTTTATTTGTTTCTCATGCTTACTGAGCGGTTTTTCAGTCATTAAACTTTAAACTTTAAAACATTAAACTTCTCCACTCCCTTGGATATAATTCCTCTCTATAACAGCATAAACCCACAGTTTCCCTAAACTTCTCTACTTTTCTTAATTTTGCACCTCTCATTCCCTTCTCCTTATGGCCGACCCAAACTCACCATTACTTTTCCACTACTCCTTCTTTTACTTCCTTCTTCCTTTCCCAACAATTTTCCTACTTTACGCACATACCTTTTCCTTAATTTATCTTTTTGTTTACTTTCTCTCGCCCCAATTATTTGTATTTCCTCTGCATTGCTTTCCTTCCACACACTTCCCCTTTCTTCGATATCCCTTAGTACTCTTACAGTTCGCCTTTACTGCACTATTCTACCCCTTGATTTTTAATAATAGCTTTACCTTTTTTACTCCTATATTCGCTCGACTGCCATTACTTTCAACAATTTACCTCTTTCAATTTACCCTACTACCCACTTGCCCACACTGCCCCCGCATCACTTCTTCCATTCAATATTCACCGTCCCACTATACCTCTAATACCTCTTCCTTTCCTAATCTCTCCCGGCTCACTTCCCCTCTCAGCACTTTCCCTCTATACCCTACGTGCCCTTCTTGTATACCCATTATCGTCCTAACCATATGTCAGTTTCTTATTGAACATCGCTTTACATCTACCTCTTTTCTAACTTCATCATTTTCTTCCCACCATTGCCCCCACTTCCCTCCCACTTCCCACCATTGCCCCCTTCTCTCATTTTTCTTACCTTCCCTCTCCTTCCTTACACGTCGCTTTTCCACCTATTAATTAGAATCCTAACTTCTCCTAATTCACATCTACAGCCTTTCTCTTCTATTGCTTTTCTTTACTCCTCTTTCTTTTTCCGCTATCCAACCTCTTCCGTACTTCTACCTAATATCTTACTTTTTCTTCACATTTCTTTTCCGCCCTTCCTCTTACCAGTTTCTCACCCTACTTTCTCAATTGTTTTCTCCATCCTTTCCGCCTGCCCCTATTCACCCACGCCTCACTTACCCAACAACCACTATCTACACTTCCCTATCACTCACTTCCCTCGCATTGCTCTACTTCAGCACGAACATTACGATAGGTGGAAGATTAGACAGCCACCTGACCCTTAAAGGTTTTCGCACAAGAGTATTAAGATTCTTTCAAGAAAATAACGATATAAATACGGACGATTATAAATATTGACATTTGTACGATTTATTAACCGGGATTAACGTCTATCTTAAATAGAGTTTTTATATCCTATTATGTACAGCGATCGATGAAATACTCATATATTGCAGGCATAATAGCGAAACGTTTATCAACAAGTATTTCATGCGCTAAGCACACGTTTTGCTACTAAAGTCCAGCCTTATTTCGTTCAAGCAGCTTACGTGCCTTATCAGTATCGACGCCAACTCGAGGGAGTTCTTCTTAAGCACTCTAGATTCGAAACTGACCTCGAAGCTTTCGAAGATCATCGATCAATGCTACAAGAACTCGGTTAAACAATATTCTCCTAAGTACACTTCAAGTTCTCCTTGTATAGTGTGAAATTTCTGTTGGTGTGCAAACTTTCAAAAGCTGTTTCTTGTTTAATCGCCAGACTGTGAACTAAAGCCAAAAAGTATAAAAAAACGCTATTTGAGAAAAAGGATACACATTTTACGAAACACATTAAATATTTAAGGTCAACTAGAACCAGAAAATTTGCCCGCTGTACGGGAAAATTTTCATCGCTCTCGCTTCGTTCGTAAATTTGAGCGCGTCTGGGGCTGGTGTCTGTTTCATCTGGCGCAAATTTATGCTCAGAGGTTTTAAAATTAAAGTTCAGAGTATCGACAACTATCATTTGGTGATTGTGAATTCTCTTTTGTTGAAGCCCCTTTGGCATTAACGAACATGTTCATAAACTATTATATCAAATGTATGTTACATTTATTTATGTACCTTGGCCTGCAATTACTTATACTGATATTGCAAAATGCAGTACAACATTTTATTTATAATGATGACTTTAATATTTGTTTTTTTTTTGTTAAATTTCATTTTTAGCTGCACTGAAAATGTATATAATTTTAATAAACGTATACTATTATAATTTATAATACGTATTACGTGTTTTCATTGACTTGATTTTATAGTTGAAAAAATTGCTCTACCTTTAAGAAAAAAGACAATTTTGATATTAAACATTTTATTGCAACTTGGTACATTTTTCAATGAGATTTTTTTTCCATCTTATTTGTTATGATTTCGGGACATGTAATACATTCCATCCTATCTTACTGACCTCACTTTATCAGTTCACTGAATGTTTTTTTTTATCTTCAAAATTTTGTTGATTAAAATATAAAACTGAAACTTTGGAAAATGTATCACTAGACAATAAACTACGATCGTATATTTTAATTTAGAAAAATCCAAAAATTATTTTCAAAGAAATTAGAACCTTGAACATTTTTCGACATATTTTCCTCGTAACCTTCACATTTTTTAAACCTAAGAACTTTCTTTGTATTTAAAATATCTAGGATATGTAAAAACCGTTCATAATAACCTTAAACCGAAAATACGCATCATAGGGTAACCTAAATCAAAGAAAATTTGTAAATACATTGTAGGCAAAAAAATTCTTAAATAAAATATTATTGTAAATTGTATCGTTTTTACGAAAAATTGATTTTCTTATTTCTACTGTGTTCTTATAACAAAAATTAAAACCAAATATTCATAACTTTTCATTTTGAAAAACTTTTGTCTCTTTATTATTGTTTTTTTCGTCTCTTGTTTCGTTTTTTCAAAAATTTGATTTTTAATTTATTTTTAAGATTAAAACAAAAAACGGACATACTATCAAGAAATCATAAGCGCCAAATTAGTAACTCTTTCTAGGTGCATATATTTTGCTTATTTTATTTCTATTGTATCTTGTATCATTAGACCCAAAACTAAATTTTTTTATTGTCTATTTTCTTTTTGCGTATGAAACCAAACTTCACATCCTATCAAAAAGTAATCAATTTCAAACTTTTAGATCTTCTTTGGCTTAGAAAACTTACTCACTATAAATGTATAAAAAATGTATAAAACAAATGATTATTATATATAATACTTTACACTATATATAAACTATATATAATATTTCTGCCAGGGTGGTTTAAAAGAAGATTGTCTGCGTCAACTTTTATTCATGCATCATATTATGTTTCAGCAATATTCATTACACTTTTTTATTTTTTGCTATATTTATTTTTTTCTTTTCTGCTAATATAATAAATAATATTATTTCACTCAGCAAAAATAAAAAAACCACAAAGAAGTAAGCAAGATTGTTGTACAATTTTTTAAGCTGTGTAAATTTTAGTATTATTTTTCTTTGTATTTTTCGTTGTTTACGAAAAAATTGAGAAAATTTGATTATTTAAAAAAGTCTGCTGAACAAAAGTATAGGTAAGGTATTTAAAAAAAATTTATTTATTTATTTTCAACTAACTTGTAGCTTCCAATAATTCCCTCGATCCTCATTATTGCTGAGAATCGATTCCTTGGTGAATTCGTTCCAAGCTATAAATAACGTGCGAATATAAAGTCAAAATATTCAAATTTTTTTAACTGACGGTCGCTGGAGAATACCATTTTTGTCATTATTAATATTTAATAATTATCAAAATAACAAACAATATTATTTCTTATTAAGACTACTTACTGAAATATATTTATTGAGTTCATTAATGTGCTTATACATTTTCATTTAGGATATATCAATCCTTCCACAAACATACTTCTAGAAACTAAATTTTTTTATATAAAGACTGGTATAAATGATCATATTCGTCATTAAACTTTCTTTTTCTTTTCCTGTTTTTACTATTATATCCAGACTTTCTGTCAAGATATAATAAATGGCGAAGCAAATTGTTTCTTCCTCCTTTCCACATCTATCTTACCGCACGATACTAAAACAACATGTTCATCAAGCGAGCAGATTGATCAAAACGTAAATGTTTTTTTTTCTTTATTTTTTACCTGTAGTTCTAGCATATGTCACATGTGATTTATCAATTTATTGCAGGTATTAATTATTATGCTTACGCACTAAGGTTTAGGAAATAATAATGATTATATAATATTGTGTATAATTTTTGTATAATAATAAAATAGTATAAGGTTCTTGTGAATCCGACATTTAATTAGTTCTTAGATAATTAATTGTAGAAGGACCTAATTTTTGATATCAAAGGGGAGAAATTCCCATAAACTCTATTTTGTGGATCATTAAAAAATAATTTTCCCATAAAACAAAGCAATAACTGTCTTTCTTTTGCAGTCGCCTCTTTAAATTTTAAGGCTCACCGTAATTAAACCACATTTTGTTGCCGCAATAAAGTACGCATACGCACCTTTTTAATAAAGATGCATTATTACTACGGGAAATAACAAAGGTAAATATTATGTTTTATAACCGTATAAATCTTACCGCCAGGGAATATTAGATGCGTGAAGAAAAGCCTTAAACGATACGATTATATTTATATAAACTATATTTTTGGTTGCAAATCGAACACTTTCTAGTGGAAAGTTGCACTGTTTCGTTAAAAAATTATCTTCCTTAGTTGGAAATTTGTTTTTTTTTTGGTTTAATATTATTATTCTCATTTGAAAAATAATCCCTTTCTATGGAATGTAACCATTTTATTAGAAACTTTTCCTTTTTAGTTGAAAATTCGACTTTCCAGTCAATAATCGAGAATTATTTGTTCTGATCAGCAATTCGCTTTTTATGTACAAAATTATTTTTTTCAAAAGTTTATCTATTCCAGATAAAAGCTCATCATTACAGTTTGAAATTAATATTCTTGGTTAATAATCCAACTATTTTTAGTAAAAATTAGCTATTTTTTTTGTAGTTTTAAAATTTAATTTTTGCATTGAATGTGCATATAATTAGGATAAAAATTTAAATATTTGGTTGAAAACTCGTTTTTTTTAACTCATATCTTTTAAAAGACTTTTTAAAAGATATAAGGTAAATATTATCTTTAATAACCGTATAAATCTTACCTCCAGGAAATATTAGATGGAAAAAGAAAAGCCTTAAACGATACGATTATATTTATATAAACTGTATTTTTGGTTAAAAATCGAACACTTTCGACTGAAAAGTTGAACTTTTTCGTTAAAAAATGATCTTCCTTAGTTGAAAATTCGTCTTTTTTGGGTTTAATATTAATCTTCATAGGTGAAAAATAATCCTACTTCTTTGGAATTCAACCATTTTATCAGAAACTTTTCCTTTTTAGCTGAAAATTTCACTTTGGTGTAAAAAGTTTTACTTTTATTTTGTAATGTTTCTTTTTGGGTAAATAATAAATTACCTAACAAAAATAAAACACTTTTAGATCTATCTAGATAAAAATTTATATTTCTGGTCCAAAATTCAACTTTTGTGTTAAAAATGCGACTTTCCAGTCAATAATCGAGAATTATTTGTTCTTATTAGCAATTCGCTTTTTATGTACAAAATTTTTTTTTTCTAAGTTTATCTATTCCAGTTAAAGACTTTCTTGCTGTTTTAAAATTTAATTGTTGCATTGAAAGTGCGTATACTTAGGTTAAAAACTCAAATATTTTGTTGAAAACTCGGTTTTTTTTAACTCATATCTTTTGCTATGCATTTTTGTTAAGATACTGCTTCTTAGTTGACCATTAATCCATTTTTTATGAGCAATTACCTATTTTGTTGTGAATTCACTGTTGATCGTTAGAAATTAATTAATTTACTAAAACTTAAACTATTCTACTTTTTTTTAAATATTTGTTAATTGTTTTTAGGTTTTTTTTTCATTATTAACCGTTTTAGAAACAGTTTTGTGTGTTCTGACTAGCCTAAGACTTTCTTTGTTTGCTATAATTAATGAATCACCTGTTTAAACTTATATCAGAGATAGAATTTTTTTCCTTCAAATATAAACGATTTGAGGTAAACAATAGTATCTTTGAACTAAATAAATCTTAGTCAAATCTAACAATTATTTGTTTAACAAAAAATATATATTTGACCCAATATCAAAGCACATTTTTTTGCATGCTGCTCTATAATCCGGGGTTTTCTGTGTTCAAAGTGACCTAGTTTTCGAGATTGACCAGCAACCCTACAGGTTTAGGTGTAAAGTAAGGATAAAATGGCAAGGTTTCCTGAAACAAGAAGGGAATCAATTCTATAAGTTACGATCCTTGTTCCTCTTACCTCAGCGAGACTTGGAGAAATGCCGCCTCCGACATCGTATTTTTCAGCGCGTCAAAACCAGCCTGGCACATTTATCCGCGGGCAGTGTTTGAAAAATTACAGTTACTGGAAAAATAAATAACCGGCCAACGCTGCCACACCGCCTACAAAAGTATATTTTATAGAAGGCCGCGATAGGTTGAGAGACGTGAAGATGGAGAAACAGGAGAGTTCGCGAAATAATTGCAAGATGATAAAGTGTGGTCTGCACGAACGTGGCGGACGTAGAAATAGGAGATGGAGAAAAAGAAACGAGAATAGAGACCAAGATGAAGAGTCAAATGACCACGGAAACCGTATTCATGCCCTGACTGGATGCTCTCTCGAAATCTTATTCCATCTTTTCAGAACAAAAACTCATTTTGCGAGAAGAATTCAATACCTTTTTTCATTTCGATTTATTAGTTTAGTTAGAACCTCTAGATTAGAAAAATGAGATAGAAATTCAGTATTTACTGAGTCTCTTAAAGTGTATTTGTTACTTTATTATATATATTTTTATTTGTGTGAAAATAAGTCTTTTCAATTAAAACTTTTTAATCTTTCAAATCTCTTTTAAATTAAATATTTTTAAAATGATTTGTCTCTATTAGAATTGGAGGAAGAAATCAAGTGGAAAACGCAATTTGGGTCAGACTCGATGATACAATTGTTATTTATATGAGAAATAATAGCGAATTATTTATTGAATTTTTTTATGTGAAAAAGATAATATGCTAAACCGAAGTACTTTATAAATGACGATCATCAGCGTAATATAAGATGAAATTTAAGTAGAAACACCAGATTCGGTAAGACACAATAACACGCTACTTATTTCTATAAATAATAATAAAAGTAAATTATTTATTGGTTGCTTCTAATGTAAAAGAATAATATACTTAACTATTTAATATATGGCGACTTTATTCTTAATACAAAGTGAAACTCAAGTAGAAAGGGTAGTTTATACGGGAACAAATAATACGCTGGTTATTTTTATGAATAAAATCGGTCAATTATTCATTAGATACTTTTATTTAAAGCTGATGATATAATATATAAACGACTTTATATCTAATAATTGTAAACTTAATGCAAAGTAAACCTGAAGTATAAGAGGCAATTTTGGTGGAATAATAATACATTAACATAATATATTATACAATATAATATACAATTTAAATATTTTAAGCCGTTTCCGTGGGACGAATTAGCAGATAGAATACTTCCAGTAGAAAATGCAGTTTTTCGTTTGACAAAAATATAGTTCAAATTGAATATGACCAGTATTTTCTCGCAAAGTATCACTCTTTATATTCAATACTTTTCGTTTTGAAATATTTGATGTTTGAGTTTCCAAAATGATCAAAGTTTCGCTTTATGCATACATTATTTTAAAGTAAAATAATCTTTTGTGGAAAAATTTTATTTAAAGTTGAAAAAAGTATTTTTAAACGCAAAAAGCTGTAAAATAAAAAAGCATACTCTATCATAATTTTACTTGCGACTAGAAATGAAATGTTAGTGAAAAATGCCTTTTTGGTAGAACGAGATGCTACAAGTGTTATGTCTATGAATAATAATTGTAAATTATTTATTGAATGCTTTTAATGTATAACTTTCAATCAGTACTAAACTAAATAAACAATTTTAAAAAATAATTTAACTTTCTGAAATAGCGTGAAATTATTTTAAACGTTGTAGATTTAGATACAATAGAAATTAAAAATGGCATAATAGTGGAAACTCCAGTCAAGGTGGCGATTATGTGACTTTATTAATTTAACATCGATTTCCATTTTTTTGAAATTCACGTTATTGGTGAGTTTTTTTTACATTTCAATGCAGAATAATAAAAAAATATTAAAAACAACCCGAATCGGGAAAAGTAGAAGCGGAAAACTTCATAAAAAAGAAACATAATCGTCCCCCTGTTGGACTCAACAATGAAATTCCAGAAGGGAAAGCTGTTTGAAAGGGACATCGGTACACTTAGAAGTTAACTTTTAAGAAAGAAGATCGCTTTTAGTTAGACAAGAAAATTTATAAACTTGAATACGACTATTATCTTCAAGCATAATATTACTCTTCAGATTCAATGCTTTCAATTTTTAAATATTTGATATTTGACTTTTAATGTAATAAAATGTGTGCTTAAATAAACATATATTTTAAAATCAAATAGTCTTTATTGTAAAAAGTCGTTAAATATAAAAAAATAATTATTACGATTATAAACTGAATTCAAAGTCAGGTTAAAGTAGAAAATGTAGTTTTTGGTCAGACAATATGATACGCTAGTTATTTTTATAATTAATAATTGTAAATTGTTTAATGAATGCTTATTATTTCAAACCAATAATAAACTAAATTGATTCATACATAAAGATTACAAACTAAACTCAGAGTGATCCATGATAATTATAATATATTAAAATTGTTACGTGTATGAATAACAAAAGGAAATTACTTATTTAATGCTTCTTATGTAAAGCCGATAATATAATATATAAACTACTTTATGTATATTAATAATAAACTTAATTTGAAGTGATCTTTAAGTAGAAAAAGCAGGTTTGGTATATTAATATAATATAATTGTTATGTTTTCGCATAATAAAAGTAAATTATTTATTGAACTCTTTTTATGTGAAACCTATTATATACTATAGCGAATTATCTTATATATAATAATTGTTTCTGTTACACTCTCAAAGCCTGACATAGTTCCTCTTGACTTCGAGAAGCATACCATGTTCGTTATCGAATTTTCGGCACCAGCTGACAAAAACATCATAGCCAAGGAGAATGAAAAGAAAGAGATGTATGGAGATCTTGTAAGGGAGTTGCGACAATTGTACCCAGAATATTCTAAAAAGCATCCCTGCATGCGAACAATATGCTAAAACACTTGCGGAGAAAATGCAGCAGGTGTTCGTCCTTGTTTCGCTCCGTGTCCTCAGCGTACACGTGACTTTTGCCGGATCGTCATATTGATTCCTTCATTGACTGTAACCACCTATCTCACGGTTGTGAGACATGGTTATGGCTGAAATTTTACTGAGCTTTATATATAATAATAATATTATTTTTAATAAGCTTAATTAAAATAGACCATTAGTATAAAAGCTAGTCCTGATGTGACAAGATGATACATTAGTTAATTTAGCACTGATTAATATTACGAAATTTTTCGTAAGGGGAACCGGTCAAAAAAAGCGCTATGGCTCCTATAAGAGAATTGTCCGTAATATCAGACGTAATTTTGCGGCAAATCATTTTTATTTTAACGTATTTACATGATTTTTAAGATGAAATAAAAAAATAGAAAAATATTAGAAACTCTCATCAAGAGGGCGGTTGCTCAACTTTTTCACTTTAACTTTTACTTTTTTGAAATTTAAGTCGGTTGTCCTTTCTTTTGGCATTTTAGTTGCCAAATAATTGAAAAGAAAATAGAACCAATGTGAATGTGGAAAAGTAGAATTGAAATCCAAGCGAAAGAGTTCATTAATTGCCTCCTAAAGCAACAATGAAATGGAATTACGTATAGTTGTTTTGATTGGACACATTAACACGTGGAGGTGAACTCCAGGGGAAACAGTTTTTTTTGTTTAGACATGCTGATATACAAATTTTTAAACAACTATTACCTCTATGCAAAATATTACTCTTTATATTTCATGCTTTTCATTTTTAAATATTTCATATTTGACTTTTCAAAGTAGTGAAATTTTTACTTCAGATAATAATAACTTTAAATAGAATAATCTTTAATGCTAAAATTTTCTTCAGAAAGTTAGAATTTTTTTACGTGTAGAAAGCTGTGAAATAAAAAAATTACATTTTTCGCGTTTATTTGAGTGGAGGCTCAAAGCGAATGTTTTTTTAAATGCAACCAATAATATACTACAATTTTTTATATACGAAGATTATAAACTAAATTCAACATGATATTTAAGTAGAAAAGGTAATGTTGGTGAGTTTATTGAAATAATCAAAAAATGTGCTAGTTTTTAATGCTGCCATAACTGAGTGCGATTTCGTATGCAACTTTTCTACCAGAACCGATGACCTATCCACAAATCACGAAAGTATTTAAATGAATGATTCAGTTTTCGCGTAGCCTAAGTTTCTATTATAAACAATTTAATATACATTATATCCAACAAATTTCGAAATTTGTTTGTACTTACTCCAGTAGCTTTCCATGCAATACAATTTTTTATCAGTAGTTTATCATCTACAAATTTTGTATATTTACATTTGATAGAATATGAAAGTAAACTTTCAGTTGTAGCAAAAGTAACTTTTGGTTAAATACAAAGATACCTGCATTTATATATGATCATTTCTTTTATTCAAAAAATTGTTTTGTATATTCCATGCTTTTCACATTTAAATATTTGATATTCTTCTTTTCAAAATTATTACGTTATAAATTCGATTAATTATAATTTCCTAATTAAATAAACTAATTTTCACCACTAATATCTCCAAACTTATCAAAGGATATCTAAAAATATTTATTGCTATTTTTAGTCCTTTAAAATTGGAATGAACTACAATATTAATACACTTTATTGAAAAGTAAGCAAGTTATGCTCATTCTGAATATTTGAAACATCTGTTGCAAACAGAAAAACTTTTTTTATCGACATATTCAGAATTCAATTACAAATAGAAGAGAGATCATGAGATTGTAAAAAAATTATAATTTTAATTACAAAAATTGATTTACCTGATTTTTCGTGTTTTAAAAAAATGTGTATTAATTTTTAATTTTGCAATTTTTGTAAATTTATATCTTTAAACTGATTAAAGTGAGAATCTTGGTTTGTCTATTACTTAATAAATAATTAACTCTTCCACAATAAAAAGCAAATATATTTTATAACGGGAAGCAAAATGCTTGTGAAATGAGCAACACCTAAAAATAAATGCAAACAAAGAGGAAACACTCACGATCGGATTCACAGCTAGTTTAATCAATATTTTTGCACTTTATCAATTTAATTTTTTTTTTTATATTAAAAAAACTTAAGTTGAAAAAAAATTATTTTTTGGCAGCATATAATGAATGAATAGAATATCTTTATTATTTTAAATCTTGCAAAGAGTCTAGTTTTTTCTCAAATAATTAACTCCTTATTAAAGCCTTGAATCAAGAAACAGGTTATTAACGGAATATGTAATTGCTCAAAGCCTTTATAATACATTATATATGATTCTAAAATGGTAAAACTTTAGAATATATTAATAGATTTTTATTAAGAAAATGCTTTAAAGTACTATAATAATTTTGCGTGTGCTTATTCACACTTTTCTCATATGAGAAAAAGTCTCAATCGTTCGAGTTGAGTGGAATGTTCAAAGTAAGAAATTATTAATATTGATCAATATATTAAGGCGTATACCCCTTCTTTATGGAAATATTTTATATTTTCTCCATGAAATAGACATTAAAGCTGTTTTTACATTTGAAAGGCAACAAAAATTGACATGCAACAATTTTGTAAGAACAGAACCTTGTGTTTATTGTGATCAGCAAACTCACAGAAAGTCGGTAAACCTGCTACTATTTCCGTTCATAAGGGTTCATAAAGGCTCATAAGGGAAAACTTAACTGCTCGTTGAATAAGCCTCTCAATTAGCGTGGTATGTACATCATAAATCCCTTCCTACTGTTTGATAATCGGAATCGTACTCTCATAACATCTGAAGCCATGAATGCAGAGTTAGGAGTTATGATTTATATTTCCCAATAGTAATAGGGTATTTCACAAAATATTTATCAAAAATAATAATTTAAAATTGAAGAATCCTAATCAAATAAATTTTTTCTTTGAATTGATAAGGGTGCTGTCTGAGCGCCGAAACGTTGGTGATTATATTAAAAAAATTTTTTTTTTGTTGTTTGATAAAAAAAAGACGAAAGGAAGAGAAAAGAATTATTTATGGATGAGAATTTTTTTTAAAGAGAGAGGGAAGGGGATTTGTATGGTTGCCTTCTTATTTTTGTTTTTTTCCAAGGGGAGAAATTCTCTTTCTTTTTTTTAGGGCAGAAGAGGATTGTTTTCAGAATGGAATAGGAACATTTTGTGATGATTGTCCGAATTTGGTCGTTGGATTCTTGACTTTATTTTCAGGAAATTTAACGCAATTTTAATTTACCTCTCTTGGTCTATTATATTGAATAGGTTTAAATCCAATATCTCATAAAGAATAAATAAAAAGATGTTACCCGAATAAATTAAAATTACACAGAATAAGTTCTAAAAAATTCACTGCAGGCTGGATTTGAACCAACAACCTACTCATTGCATCCCAGGCGCTTTTAATAATTTAACATGAACATGCTGGTAAAATCCTCTAAAAAATTTACCATTCAATCACCAGCCAAAAGAAACTGAACTTATTATAAAGTGCAGCCGCAGAACATAAACTTCAAAAATAAAAATAGAAAAATTCCACTAAGATTCAAGAAATACAAGTTCTAAAATTTTCACTAAAGGTCTAACGGACGATCGAAGAGTCGTTTGCATTACAAATTCAACATAAACATTCTGGTAATGTCCTCTAAAAAATTATCAGCTCATAAGCAGTCAGAAGCAACCGAATTTAATAAAAAACATAAGTCTTATTTTTTCATATCTTAATATCCGTTCAATTGCGATAATTAAATATTTTAAGACATAAATTTAAATTTAGGTATTAGGAGCTAGATTAAAAAATAATAACTACGTAGTTCTTTTTAATTAAAAGGAGAAAAAAGAGACTTCAACAAATATTACAAAATTTACTATATTAATTTCAATCAAATCAAATTGAGACAATATAGAAATTATGTTTACTTTTCTGGATTTTAATTTTAATTTATGCAAATATTTTATACAGATTACAAATTTTGTATTTGAGCAGAAAATTGAGCATCCGAATTGTCCAATTTTTGAAATTAGTTGTCTGTCATATATTTTTATGAGTATCAACTTTCAAGCGCCATTTCTTGCGTGCCACATTTAATTCATCGCTATCTACAAAGCATGAAGCATAGGTAATATGCTGAAAAATGAGGTTACTTGTTAAAAATTCGTATTTTTGTTTTAAAAACTGATCTATTTGGCTACTATATTGTGGGTTGAGAAATCGTCTTTTTTGGTTTCTGAATTTTACGGGGTTGTTGAAAATTTTATAATTTTATTGACAGTTTCATTATTTTGTCAAAAATCTTACAGCTTTGTTTAAAAGTAGTCAGTTTTAATCAAAGACTCGTCCTTTCGAGTTCAAATTTCTGATAATTATCTAGAAAGTTCAATTTTTTGGTTAAAAATGAAGCTTTTGTTTGAAAATTCATACTATTTTCAAATTAAAAATTCAACTCTTTTGTTTGTAAATTTATCGTTTGGCTTCCAAGTTTCTTTATTTGTTTACAAATTAAATTTTTTTCAACTATTTGGTTAAGAATTTGTCTTTTTGATTAAATTTAACTGCTTTTAATTAATAAAGTCAAACATTTCTTCACAAATTTATCATTTTAGTTAAATATGTATTTTTTTCGTCATTTCTTTGGTTACGGATTCAATATCTTTAGTTATAAGTTTATCCTTTTTGGTATTGAGATATATCTCTTTTTTCAAACTTTGACTATTTTGTCAAAAATTCTTTTTGTTAGACTGTAAATTGAACTACTGGATTGAAATTTCATGTTATTGAAAGTAAACTCTTTGGTTAAAACTAACTTCTAACTAACTACTAGACATAGCCAATTTTTTAGTCAATAATTTATCATTTTACTTTGAAATAATCTCTTTAGCTAAAAATCAAACTATTTCTTTAAAAATTAGTTTCTTTTTAGTTGGAAATTAACTTTTTTATCAAAAAACTTAATTATTCCATTTTTGATTGAAAATTGATATTTTCTGTTTGAAAGTTTAATTGCTTGATTAAATAGTGATCTTTAATATTTTAAACTTGAAGTATTTGTTTAAAATTCATGTATGTTATTGAAAATTCAAAGTTTTCTAAAACATTTTCTGTTGTCCCTAGGAAGCTGTAAATCTTCCAGAAGTAGGAGGCGGAATTAGATAAATCTAAAAGCACTTTATAAAATGGGGCAATTAATTTCTAGAGCTTTCGAGATTAATTTACCAATATAGAAAATTAAAAAAAATGTTGTCCCTGAAATCAATCATTTTCAAGAACATTTCTAGTCTTAGAAATATTATGTCAGTCATGGATAAACTGAGACATTTAAAACATAGTTCACCAACTGCCACTCCTCAAATATAAATTAAGTTGTGTGGAAGGTGAAAGACTGAAAGGTACGAAGACTGAGAATGTTTGACTTGATCGATCAATGGAAAAAATCATGCAAAAGTACCTCCTTCAGAATTTTGAATCTCACTTCGTTTTTCTTGGAAACCATGATTTCTTTTTTTTTAATGTAGACATTTTCTTTTTCTATTCCATAACGGATCAAAAGTTAAGACACATAAAAGTTATTATTTCAATTGTCTGAAATTAAATTTTTTATTTAAAAACCATTATGAACTTAAGGGGCAATTCATTAATAACGTAAGGTTCCCAATGAGGAGGGGGGTTTTCAAAAATGTTTATTTGCCCTTATCTTGGGGGGAGGGGGTAAGACTCATTCTTATGTAATATTTTAAAAGTCGAAGTTTATCATTAGAAATCTACTTCCATTTCGATGCCGAATGACCTTTTTTTACATTCTCATCAGAGAAGGTATTAGATTTATGCAAAATTTGACCCCCCTGGTTTTTGTCAAATGTCCAC
>JAAAKG020050448.1:0-18405 GCA_010014905.2 Druon quercuslanigerum
CATGACAAAAATTTAGAAACGTTCTTACGCTTTGTAAACTGGTCATAATTCTTGGAGGTGTTTTTGTCCCACCTCTGGCGGCCAAACGCATAGGGAGATACCACTCCTTACTATTACTTCGTGTTTGAAACATATTTCAAATATCTGTTTTATCTCAGTAAAATATATTCGCAAAATAAAGAGATTATTTAAAATGTTGATTTCTCAAATGTCTATTTATGAAAAGATTTTTAAAAAACCAGAACTTTCTAACACTTATCTAAGAGAATATTGTTATAAACAATCATAAATATTAAATATTGTTAACTTTTATTATTTATTACCTCACTAACTGAAAAAAAGGACAGAAAAGTAAAAATTATCGAAAAAACACAACTGTCAGGCATTAATGTAGATGAAGACAGCAATGCACAACAATAATTTACTTAAACAATAATTTTTGCTAAATCTTATTAATTATTAAGCCACTTCTAATGAAAAATAGACTAAAAGTTGAAAATTCCAGGAAAAACTGCAAGATTTTACCACTAAGCAAAGAAAATATTAAAAATAATAAGAAATTGTTTAAACAATTACGCTTGTTAACATGGATGAACTGTCACCTCCTCTAATTGAAAATTGAATTGAAATTGAATATGTTATAACAAATTGGGATTATATTTGTATTTTTCTTTGGTAATTTTTAGGTTATGTTAGCGTTCTATGCGTCTTATACAAAAAATTAGTATTTTAACACAAAAATCATTATAATTGGAACATATACAATCTTTGTACAATTTTTTATCACGTGAAAGTTTTTTTCATCAGAAATATGTATTTTGAATGATTAAAAAGGATTCAGTTTGACCTATTTTAGGTTATGTTGTAGCTGTTTATACAAAAATAATCATGATTTTGAACAATATTTATAATCTTTTTACAATTTTAATTAGAAAATTAATTTTAATTTAATTTAATTAAAAAAATTTTATTAATAAAAATTAATTAATTAAAAAATTATATTTTGAAAAAGATTTGCAACTTTCAACAATTTAAGGTTATGTTAGCGTTTTACACAAAAAATTTGCATTTAAAAAAAAAGAATTATAATTTTACCAACATTTAGAATCTGTGCAAAATTTTTGATTATGTTAGTATTTTTCATTAGACATTGATAGTTTAAAATTTTTTAAATTAGATTTTATGAAAGATTTGTATTAGTAATAGTGTTTTTAGTCAGAAATGTGTATTTTTAATCATAAAAAATATTCACAAATTTGAACAATGTTTCGTTATGTTTATTATAGCGCTTTACCAAAAATTTGTTATTTTTAAAGAAGTATCATTATAATTTGAACAACATTGAGAATCTTTTTACAATTTTTCATTGTGTTAGTGTTTTTTACCGGAAATCTTGATATTTAAAAACAAAAATAATTATAATTTGAACAAGATTTAGAATATTTCGAAAAATGTAAATGATTTTATTCTTTTTTTTTTTTAAATTGGTAATTTAATAGTAAAATAAAGACTCACAAATTTGATCAATTTTAGGTTATGTTATAGCGTGACAAAAATTAGAATTTTTATATCAAAATCATTATAATTTGAACAGGAGTTGCATCGTTTGAACAGTTTTAGGATTATTACCATGTTTCAAAATAAAATCAGTTATTTGAAACAAAAATCATTAAATTTTGAAGAAGATTTACAATTCTGCATAATTTCCTTTTATGTTATGTCAGTGTTTTTCGTCGGAAATTATTGGTATTTAAAAAATATATTATTAGCTTTTGAAAGAATAATTACAATTGTTCAAGAAGATTACGTTATGTTGGTGTATTTCACCTAAAATAGGTGCTTTTAAACAAAAAATAATGAGATTTTAAAACAAAAATCATTACACCTTAACAAAATTTACAATCCTCAATATTTGCTATTGTTACTAAAAAATCATTAGATTTTAAAGAATATTTACAATATTTTATTTAACTATGTTATTATTTTTTGTCATCCATCATTTCTAAAAAAATTATTGTTTTTATTTTTCCATTATATTAGATAATACTATAAATTAGAAAAACATCCGTTAGAAGATTAATTAAAATTTTTTTTTGAAAATTCAAAAAAATTATAATTGCAGAATGTTTTCAGATTATTGAAGAGTATATTCATAGACATTTTTAGTAAATAAGATATAAAAAAATAAAAAGTGCAGGCAGCGAGAATCGAACACGCAACTACGCACAATAAAGTAAAAGCGCTGGTGCCTGAGCTATCTGCGGCCATTATTTTAAAGTTGATTTTATCGAAAGCGTTGAAAAAGCGCATATTACTGCTTTGTAAAATTAATACTCTGGCTTTCATTACAAAAATTTTGAATTGAAAATAAAATTTATAATTATATCACACTATTTTTGTTTCTATTATAATTGATTTGTAATCAAGCTAAAAAAAAAGTAGTGTAAAGAAAAAGGTCTAAAATCTCGCAATCATTGATGTTGGAACCCTGATGGGCGTTTAAATTACTTGAAATTGTTCCAATTATTACATTTGAAATTTTAAAACGGAATCCGCCACTGTCAATTATTTTGAAAATTATTGCAAATACAGATCTTAAATGATCTTTTTAAAAAAAATTTATTAAATAAAACAGAATAATTTCCCCACAGTAATCCAGTAATAAATTAAAAAATTTACTTGGCATAAGTATTAGTAATTGTTATTAACAAATTATTTAAACAGTTAAATTAGAATCGTGCGTTTTTACAGAAAAAATTATTTTTTCACAAAGACTAGCTGTTGCGAATGACTGATATTACCTAGCTAAGAAATTTTATTTCAGGTCAGTAACTTAAATAACTTAAAATAAATCAATAAAAAAACAATTTAAAATAAAATTTAACAGCTAGATAATATCACAGCCATTAGCAGCACCTAGTATTCGTGAAAAAGTAATTTTCTTCTGTAAAAACACACGAATATAATGCATATATTAATATACTTTGTTAATAACAATGACTAATAATTAGACCGAAAAACATTTTTGGTTTATAACAGTGAAATTTTTGTTTCAATAATTTATTCGTATGATATTTGTGCCTGTGCATCAATTTCTATTGATTTCTGTTGTAATTTGTTTGTTTACACGAAGATAAAAAATAGTACATGGGAAAATCTGATTTTTTTCGAATTGTTTAATAACATGACTTTTAAGACACAATGAAAATTGAAATTCGCCCTCGAGGGATTGATGCGGAATTTTATGCAGAATGTTCTTTTAACTTTAAAATCGCCCAAAAATTAAGACCTCTAGATTAATTTGTCCGCGAAAATCCAATACTGGACCACTTTGTGCGCCTTCGTTGTTACGCTACTGACAACAATTCTCGGAACGCTGTAAATCCGGACTCATTAAATCCAAGTTTTAGTAAGCCTTCTTTCACAAAACAGATAAATTTTCAGTTAAAAGAAATACTGTCCAGAAAGACAAAATTTCAACAAAACAGCTGAATACTCAACCAAAAAATATGGATTTTTAACCAATTGTACTGTTATCCAAAAAAGAACAAACTGTTTTTTAAAAAGACAAATTTTCTAAAAAAGCTTGAATTTTTTAACTCGAAAATTTTAATTTTTAACAAAAAAGTTCTTTTTCAATTAAAGAGATCAAACTTCTACCAAATGAGATCAAAAAAATTTTATTTTTTAATTCAAAAACAGTTGAGTTCATACAAAAATGACAAAGTAGAATATAACTAATTATTAAAATAAATAGTTACTATACATTACAAATAATAAACATTTATTATTATTTAATAAATATATAACAATATTAAACATTTATAAACCTAAACAGGCTTAAGTTTATATGTTTACTTGTTTTTAAGGTTATATAAATATAATTTTCCTAAGATACTTTTAAAAAATTCAAAAATATTTTTGAATGTTTCAGATATTTCGGAAAAGTATAATCTTCTTACTATTTGATAATTTTTGAAACCTTTTGAATGTATTTAAAATATATTTAATATTCTCATAAAATTAATTTTCCAAAATGAAAAATGTTTTTGAATTTTCTTAGAAATCTTAAGAACATTTTTTCATAATCTTGAAACCTTCCAAAATTCTTAATACGCGTCTTTTTCAATATCTTCGAAAATCTACATTTTGTTACAATTTTTTTTTTAACTTTTAAAACTTCGAAATAACATTTAAAGTAATGCAAAGTTTACCAACATTTTTTTTAATTTATACAAAATTTAAAAAACTGCCTGAAATGTTAGAGATTTTTTGTTGACATTTTTAGATTTTTAAAATTTTCCTTAAAACATTAATTTTTGCAATACAAATTATTGTAAAATTTCCGAAAAACCTTATTTGTAGAATTTTTTATTCTTTTCAGACCTTTGTTTAAAAGTTGAAATATTATGTTTAAAATTATTATGTTTATCTTAAAAAATTCGAAATATCTCTTGAACTTATTCGATTTAAAAAAAAAATTTGTAATAATTTCAAATGTTCAGCAAAAACCTTTTTAAATCTGCCTCAATATTTATTTTATAAAACAAAAAATCATTAAAAATTTTTCACAGGAATCATAAGACAAAATTTGAATTCTGTTAACACTCTTCAAAATTCTTAAAAAGCGTCTTTTTCGAAATCTTAACAGATCTAAATTAAAAGAAGATGTTGGTATCTGTACAAGTAAAATTATTTTAAAGATCTTTTTTAAGTTTCTAAACATCTCTTAAATTTCCTTGATTTTTTCTAAAATTTCGTAATTGTACAAGGTTGAAAGTTTTTTCTTCAAGATCTTCTACATTCTTTCTTTAGAAGTTTTAGGAGACGTTTTAAAATATTTTTACGTTTTCTTTCAGACGTAATTTTTTAATATAAAAAATTATTAAAAATTTTCTCATCAATCTTAGGAAAATATTATTATTATTATTATGCCTTAATTTTCTTTTAAATCTTCTGATTTAAATTATTTTAGAAACTTTTCAAAACTTCTATCACTTCTAAATATATTTTTGATACAATTTATAGTTTTCCTTAAATTGTTTAATTTCTACAAAAAAAGCTTTAAAACCTGAAAGTAATCTTTTAATATAAAATCTAAATATTTTAAAATTGTCCCATTTTGAAGTGAGCTTTATCGTGGAATAAAATTACTTATACACAAAATTGTATTTAAAAAATGAATATCAAAAATTTTATCTTTTAAAATAGATAAACAAATTAACAACATCTAGTTAGTCATATTCATGCAGGTTTGAGATATTCAGTAAAACCATTTATTTTAATAGGAAAAAACAAAAAACTTGAAAGCCTTTGTTTTTGAAACGAACTTAAGTCTTCTAATTTTTTTATAAATTTGAGATTAAAAAAAAAGAACTAAAATTAACATTATAGTTTTAAAAAAAATTCGAGAATAATAAAATTTAAGGACCATAAAAACAATCCAAATCGCAATGTTTAAAATTTTCATTTTGATTATTGTTATTTTTTTAACAAAGAAACTTTATGTTTCATAAGGAGTTTTGCCTTCGATTCATCAAGGCGATTCCTAAAAATCCTTCCGGAAAAATTTGGAACAATAAAAATATTTAGAATAATAAACAATACTATATTTTTCTTCAACGTATGATTTTTTATATTTAATTAATTATCGCGGTTTGTAAATATTATTATCAACGTACGCAATTCTTATCATCGACCCCGCTTTATCTGTAATATTTTATGTCTGCAACAATATTTGTAATTCTTCGTCTGCTCGTATATAATCCGGATTGTTAAATTATAGGTTTAAAGTCCTGTATTTGCCAGCAACAAATTTATCGTTGCATAAAAACCAAATATTTTCTGGAAATAATTTGTATGCAATATATATTATATATGAACTTCAAAATCCGGAAAAGTGTCTTGTTTCTCTTTCAATTAAATTATCTCATACCAAAACATTATTGGGCTTCGGCTATCGCAAGCTATTGCGCGTTAAAAAAAAATTAAGTTTGAAATTATTATTATTATTATTAATTTGCGAATAATTTTTAATAAAATATCTAAATGACATTATATTTAGAATTATAATTCAAGAAAAAAATTGCAATTAACATTCTTTGACATTTGTGTATATTTTTTCTTCACAAATGTTTACTGCATAGTTTAGTATCTTCACTGATAACTTTCACTTCGTCGGATAATTGCAGCAGTAGTATTTTATCGAACAGATACTTGAAACGTTTTTCGCGTGCAGCGAGTGAATTATTATTATTATACGATCTTCCTGAGTAAGAAAATTTTTAAATATACATATTAAAACTTTGAAAATTTAGGAAAAAGTACTCATTTCTCTGAAAATTGCACGAGTTAAAAATGTACCTTCTAATTCTATATGTATAATGAAAAGAATTTATCAATATCCTAGCTGCTGAAATTATTTTGCAAAAATTTGTTTTTTAAAATTCCCTTGATTTTTTTTAATATCTGATTAATAACATAATATGAAAATTACTTATGAAATAATGATAATTATTTTCTAATATTTAGGATATATTTTCAAATATATTCTCATTGAAAGAGCTGAAGAGAGTTATAAAATGAAAAGTAATAAAAATATATTGAGTGGACCACCTTTCGCAAGAAAATGGAATTACAAATCTGTTGGAGACTACTATTTGAAAACTGTCCCACAACACGGATCTGCAACTGCTCTGGTATAATTTTTTATATTAAATTAAGTTCCTAAATAAGAAATTTTTTAATTTAATTATATCTGAACGCTTTAAAACTGCTCGAAATAACCAATTTTATTACAGTCTCAAGAGTTAGATTTTCAAAAGTTGGATATTAAACTGTTGAAAGTTGAATTTATATAATAGTTAAAACTTCCATGAAAAATTTTCTTCGATTTTCAATTTTCTGGAATTCTCATATGAAAATTCAAATTTTTTGGATAAAAAACACTAGCACAATTCAAAATTGTTATTAAAATGCGAATCTTTGACATATAATAATTTTTTAAATAAAAATGTCAATTGCGGAAAAAAACGCTCACAGAATCCAAAATTGTTGCAGCTTGTAAATATTATTTTAAACAAAAATCATTGGAATAAAATCTAATTATTGTTGTTTAAAGATCTAATTTTAAGTGCAACACACTAATATAACGTAAAGTTGTTAACAAAATGGTAAATATTCTTTGTAATCTATTTTTTAAATATACAAATAATTACCGACGAAAACAATAAAATACAACAAATTGATTCAAATTATAAACCTTCTTTTAAATTTAATCATTTTTGTGTGAATAACCGATTTTTTGTAAACAAAACGTTAACATAACCTTAAATAGTTAAAAAATTGTAAATCTTTCAAATCTATTTATTTTGAAAACCACCTAACAGAGTCCAAAATTGTTCAAACATGTAAATTGTAGTATTTTTAAAAAATATTGAATTTAAATTTAATTATTTTTGTTAAAAAAACAAAAATTCAAAGTGAAACACGACCATCTAACCTGAAGTTGTTGAAAATTATAAGTATTTTTTGATTAATTTAATAATTTTTTTTATAAAAGATACTGATAATTTTCAACGAAAAACATTAACGTAATAACATAACAGAATATGGCCTAGAATTTTAAATCTTATTTGAAATAAAAACCGCTAGCTCAACCGACAAAATTGTACGAACAATTTTATATCTAATGATTCTTTTCTTAAAATACCGTTTAAAACCAAAAAAATTATTTCAGTAACTTTTCTCGATAAAAAACAAATTAGCAGAGGTATAGCATTTCAAAAATTTTAAAAACAAAGGAAAATTAACATTTCAAGGCAAACAACGCACGATATGAAAGTTAAAATTTTAATTGCACAAAAAAATAATAAAAATCCATTTTCCGGTAAAACTATGTAAGATACGACAAAAGATGAATAGACAAAAATTAAGCAACGAAAATCAACTAAACATTTGTTATTATTTACTTTTTGATAGAATTTGTAGTTTTTGTTTTATTCGTAAAAAACAGCATGAAAAATAAAAAAATTAAATATTTCGAAAAACGACGCAAGTTACGAATAAAATTAATTGAAAAAAGGTGGGCAGATTTTTTTTAGATATAATACATTAGCCATAATATGTTTATAAAAATTTTAATATAAACAATCTGTAAGCGAGAAAAATTATGGTCAAATTCAGAAATAGTAAAAATACTACGGATTAGATAAAAAAAGTTTCAAACATTAAAATTCAATCATAAATTCAAAGCTCCTAATTTTGGACCTCTACAACATCATCGCAAATGATGTTAATACATTCTAATTAATTAACTTATAAAATCCTCATCTCCGGGTTCACCGGAGAAGAAGTTGAAAAATAATAATCATAATATTAGTATTTTTTACTTGATTTATTTTAAATTTTAATGTTTCATAATAATAATTTTTCTTTCAGATAAGTATGGAAACAGGCGAAGAATTAACACACAAGCAGCTTCTAGAAAAAAGTTTGAAACTAGCAATAGCTCTGAAAAAACTAGGCTTAAAATTAAACGACCGAATTGCAATTTGTAGTGAGAATAATTTAAATTTCGCAATAGCAGCTTTCTCCAGCATTTTCTTGGGCACGACAATTTGTCCTCTAAGTCCATTTTACACTGAAAGAGAACTGATTCACACGATGAGAATTTCCAAACCAAAATACATTTTCGTCTCAATATCTTGTTTGGCAAGAATGAAAAAAATTGTAAAGGATTTGCCCTGGTCTCCAAAATTAATTCTTCTCCAACCGGACAGTTTAAATTCCGAAATTCAGAATCTTTCAGATTTAATTTCTAAGATTCCAAATTCGGAATTGAGAAATTTTAGACTGCCGGAAATCGATATAGAAAATCACGTTTTAATAATTGCTGCGTCGAGTGGAACCACAGGACTTCCAAAAGGTGTAATGTTAACTGATAAGAATATATTGACTATGATTCAACAGCATGATGAATGTAAAGTTCCTGTTACGCGAGTCAATGGAATAATGTTGGGACTAATGCCATTTTTCCACGTTTACGGATTGTGTCTTTTAATGACAGTTTTTGCATTTGGAGCGACTCAAATTATCATCTCTAAATTTGAGGAAAACATTTTTCTAAAGGCTGTTGAAAAATATAGGATTCAAAATTTGAATTTGGCACCACCACTCTTAGTGTTTTTAGCCAAGAGTCCAATTGTGGATAAATATGACTTGTCGTGTGTTGTGAGAATATCGTGAGTAAAATATTTACATTTCTATACCCTGCTGGAAGTAAAAAGACTAACAGAGAGGTAGTAAAAGATTAACATTGATGGATAAAGGATTGGATGAGGTAGAAAAATCGTGGTTGATGAAAAGAGACATGAATTCAGATTGACAAAGATATATAGAAAAATGTTACCATAGAGATAGAAAAATATAGGTGCTGATAGATGTAGGATATGACGAGATAGAGAGAATATTAAAAAATATATATGGAAATTCAGATTGATAAATAAATAGAAAAATATTCACTTATATGATATATAAACGAGAGGATGAGATAGAAAAGATGGGATGGAAAGAGATAGACATAAATTTAAATTGACAATGAGATAGTAAAAGATTGGCATTGTTAGGAATAGGATAGGACGAGATAAAGGAGAGATTGGAAAAGGTGGACCTGAATTTAAATTAAAAAAAAGACAAATATTAGCATGGCTGGATAAAGGATAGGATAAGATAGAAAAGACGGGATTGAAAGAGATAGGCGTAAATTTATATTGACAGAGAGAGAGGTAAAGATTAACGTTGATAGTTATAGTTTAGCGTAAGATAGATGAGATTGAAAAATATAGATGGAAATTTAAAGTGACCGAGGTATAGAAAAATATTGGCGTGGAAAGATAAAGGATGAGCGTTAATATAGAAAAGAGATAGAAAAAGATAAGGCCTTGATGAACATACGATAGAATGAGATAAAGAAGAGGATATTAAAAAAGATAGATGGGAATTTAGATTAACAGAGCAATAGAAAATTATGGGCGTGTATAGATAAAGGAGAGGATAAGGTAGAAAAGATGGGATTGAAAGAAATAGGGGTAAATTTAGATCGACAGAGACATAGTTAAAAATTGACGTTGATAAATGTCACATACGTTCAGATAGAGAAGAGGGGATCGAATATGATAAACGAGAATTTAGATTGGAAGAGAGATAAAAAAATATCGACGTAGATAGATATATGTAAGAATGTAAGATAGAAAAGAAGGGATTGAAAAAGATAGAAGGAAAATAAAATTGTCAGAAAAATAGTAAAAGTTTTACGTAGATAAATGGAAGATGCGATAGATGGGAATTTAGATTGGCAGAGAGACAAAAAATATTTACGTGAGTAGATAAAGGATGAGCGTTGATATAGAAGAGAGATAGAAAAAGATAAGACGTTGATGGATATACGATAGAATGAGATAAAGAAGAGAAGATTGAAAAAGATATAATGAAATTTAGATTTACAGTGAAATATAAAAATATGTTCTTTGATAGGTAAAGCAGAGGATAAGATACAAAAAAACTGTCCCACCTGACTATAGACCGGAATAGGTGAACCAAAGGGGTTGCATTGCGAGGTGTAGCTACTCTGGGCATCTGACGGACTCTGGCCGGTTGGATCTAAATAAAGGAGCGGTCCTTCCAGGGGGTACTGGCAAAACCCCCTGGTATATCGAGGGTCCGAAGCCAAGATGTGATCGCCGTGTCGAGGGCAGCATGGCAACATGGTCAATACATCCTTGAACACCCCGGCCTGCCCCTCAGTAGAGGCTGACAGGATGGGTTCATAAATGAGGTGCCTTCACGGGTACTTTGGGACACCAGGACGAATCCTATAGTATTAAGACCTGCCCCCTGCATGCGGGGATCTGCAGGGGGTGTTTTCTTTTTCCCTAGCTTTTTGTGGGACTTTTTATGTCTGATAAACGCAAAAAAAATTTTAAACAATGAGGGTTCAGAAAAAGAAAGCGCGCAATGCGCGTCTCTCAAGTAGCAGCCAAGAAAACGAGGCTGCTGGATCTGCACCTGGAGCAACTCCTCAGGCTCATTCTATGGACAAGAGGAAAAAGGGCTCCAGTGAACCCACCCCCCTCCCCAAATAAGGAGCTGAAACGGCAGAAGGCTCTGGATACACAGGGACTTACTTTCGCGCAGATGGCTAACTACGCCCTGGCGAGAGCTGTTGTTGCATCGGGTTATCCTGAAACCTGTCTATCTATTGATGATCTGGACCGGTTGAGGGAGGAAATCTCTAAGGAGATTGACGCGTTACCCGAGAGGGTTGCGTTATCAGATTCAGCGACACCTTCATCAGGTCGGGGCCATCGTACTCGAAGCCGTGGATGTCTGTTCGAGGGACTGGTTAGCGGAGAGGACTCCTACGTTTATGATCAAAGAGGGACTTAACCTGGACTTTACGGGGGCAGAATGCTTGCAAAGGTACGGCAGAGCAATCGTTCTGATTCCCGGGAAACCCGAGAATCCGACGAGCGTTGTGAGGCGCCTAAGCTTCCAAAACCCGACTTGGAGGACAGATTCATGGAAGGTATATTCCGACAGGCAGGGAGCCAGACAGAAGGGAAGTGGCTCGATTCTGGTAGTCGGTCTTCCTGAATCGGCGATCAGAGCTCTTGCAGCTCTAGACTACCGACCGTATTTGGGGGTTGGTAGGGTTACCTTCAGGGTGACCCAAAAGGGATCTTCAGGGAACCCACAGACGCATCCGGCGATGCCTTTCATTGTCTGAGACGGGAATCTCCTTGATGCAGATTAATTTGAACCACAGCAAAGGTGCCTTGGCGGTTATAGCCTTACGCATGTCAGTAATACAGACAGGTCTCGCCCTCATCCAAGAACCCTGGTTATACCTCGAAAGGATTAGCGGCTTGCCAGGTGTGGCTCCATTTATAATGGGCCGCTAGAAAAAACGCCAAGGGCATGCATAGCTGTCAAGGGTATGGATGCGATTTTGGTGCCTAAACTCTGCTCCGGGGATCTTACTGTTATAAGGGTGAGGCTCAGGGGCGGAAGCGGAGAAAGACTAGAGGTGGTAATTGTCTCGGCTTATTTCCCTGGTGATGCAGATGGATCCCCACCTCCTAGAGAGGTGGAAATTCTAATTCAGGACTGCCAAGAGAACAGCATTCCTCTGCTGTTGGGTTGCGATGCGAACTCTCGCCATACGGTGTGGGGAAGCACAAATATCAATGACAGAGGAAGAGATTTAATCGAATATCTAGCGGGCACTGACATGGATATTTTTAATTGAGGTTATACTCCAACATTCCAGGTTAAAAACAGGAGTGAGTTTTTTGATCTGACTCTATGCTCGGAGCGGCTGAAGAGCAGGGTAGTGGACTGAAGGGTCTCTGATGAGGAGTCTCTTTCTTGTTTTGGTTAAAACTAGGAAAAACAGAGGTTTTAAAAATCAGAAACCCTAGAAATACACTTTGGGACTTATATAAAGAGAAACTCAGAGGAAGGCTACATCGTATGAGAACTATTGCCCTCCAAGCACAATTAAGTCAAGGAAAGGAGCAGAATGATGGAATACGCACCTGGAGAAACTCCGCAAAAAGGAAAGAGCATTGTGCAATAGGGCAAATAGAACCAAATGACCTTCAGACTAAAACATCTATAAGACGGCTCAGTGTGAATAAGATAAAACTATAAGAAGATCTAAGCAGGAAGACTGGAAAAACCCGGAAGCTCGCCTTGGGCTAATAAGGCTCGAAAATGGTAAGTTTGCTGAATACGAAGAAGCAAAGCTGAAGCAACGAATCCACACTGACCTAGAGGACAGCAAAAGGGTCGAATGGGATTTGGGGGCCTTCTGCCCTTTTAAATCACCAGGGTGGATGGCATTACCCAGCGCTTTTACAACAAGGCCTGGAATTTGTCATGCCTCCCCTGACGAAATTATTTAGGGCAAGCATCGATCTAAAGCATGTGCCATCGGAATTGAAGAACGGTAGAGTGGCCTTTATTTTCAAGCCTGGGAAGTCTTTTGTTCTAAAGACTATGGAGAGGGTCGTTGAGAGATATATCAGGGATGAGGTACTTTTCACTTCACCGCTATACAGAGGGCAGCATGCTTTTCAGGCAGACTGCTCGGTAGAAACAGAACTCCATGCTGTTGTAGCAAAATTGGAGCAGCAGTTGGAGTAAAAGGGGAATGCAGTGGGTACATTCTTGGTTATAGAGGGTGAACTCTGTAATACTTCTCCAGAGGTCATCTGTCGATACCTTTTGAGGTAGGGGCAAGCCCCGGGTTGCCAAAAGGCGAAGTCCATCCTGGGCTATACGTACAGAATGGAGAGAGCCAAGGAAATCCTGGATTTGCCAAAGAAAGACCTAAATATCTTTGGGTCCTATTTCATGAAACCTGAGGGAGTTTCAATGCTTTCGGTGGATGGCATACTGGGCTTCATCAAGAGGTCTGGGGTCAACTACTGACAGCGATGATTAAGGGTACGGCATAATATCCCGTCATATAACTAACTAACTAACTAAGATACAAAAAAAGGGATTGAAAGAGATAGAGGTAGATTTCTATTGACAAAGATATCGTAAAAGAATGACTTAGATAGGTGTAGTATAGGATAAGCTAGAGGAGATTTAAATGATAGACGGGAATTTAGATTAACAAAAAGAAAGAGAAATATTGACGTAGATAGATGAAGGATAGGGTGAGATAGAGAAGAGGGGATTGATTAAAATAGATGTGAATTCAGATTGAGAAAGAGACAGAAAAAATATGGTCGGGAATTGCAATTGACAGAGAGATAAAAAAATATTGATGTGGATAGATGAAGGATATGATGACATATATAAGAGGGAATTGACGTGAATTCAGATTATCAAAGAGATAGAGTGGTATACATTTTCTCTATCTCTTTCCATCATAAATATTAAAAATTATTTAAAAATATAAGATCTCTATCTTTTTACTACCAGCAAGGTAAACTATCAACATAAAAGTACATAAACTTTTTAAATAATAATATATTTGCAAGAAAGTAATAGCGTGTTGGAAATTTTTTTGTATCCGTTAGGTAATATTTTTTCCAATTGAATTATGTAATAATTCAAGAACTTTTAGTAGAACAATTTGTTAAGAAAAATGAACCGTGTTTTATTAAGAGTTGTTATACTTTGTTAGGTGGTAGAAATGTTCTGTAAAAACTTAACATTGGAACATAACATTATTGAAACTGAGTTTATTTATTTAATAACTTAAATGAAACTGTTTTATGTCTTTTACATAAATAAATAAATCAAAAAATCATTTAAAAAATTAGGAGAGTAGTATCGGATCTCTGGTAGTATACCTAGAACACCAGGGTGACACGGGTTCTGTTCTGAGCTAAGCGGTAGTATACCAACGACTTGTGTGTGTTCGTTCTAAGATGTTACTAGTCAGTAATGTAGATACCCTCATAACAGAAATTAAAGAGCACGTCATTCGGTAAAGTAGGGATCTGACCGAGATTTTTATCACTTTCGATGATGTAGGTTTCTACTTTATGGACCAAGACTTTAGGTTCCCAAGAAGGTGGTGCATGCGGCTAGGGGAATCCCGAAATTCTAGAACTTAGTATTTCTGAATATTATTTTTGATTTTGCAGATGTGGAGCTGCTCCATTACCAGTGGAAATTGAGGAAGCTGTAAAAAAAAGATTTAAGCTTCCTCTTATTCGTAATGGTTATGGATTGACTGAAACTACTCTAGGTGTACTTTACGTCCCGGACAATTTAAAAAAGGGAAGCATTGGAGTGCTACATCCAGGAGTATCAGGTTTCTAATTAAAGTTTATTTTAAATTCAAAAAGATAAGTTTTTAATAAAAAAGGGAAGGATTAAATTTTCTTTTAAAAAATGAATTCTCGGTCAATAAAAAAAGGAATCTTCAATTAAAACCAGTTGAATTTAAAAAAGGACTTTTCAGCAAATTATTTTACTCCTTAACTAAAACAGACTAATCTTGAAACCCAAAAAGAGAAACATTCAACAAAATAGTTAAGTTTTTAACTAAGAAAGATTTTTCAGTCAATAAAAAAAAGAAAAACTCATTAAAAAATCTTGTATATTCAACACAAAAATATGATTTTTTTACCAAGAAATTTGAATTTGAACCCAAGAAACAATTTATAAACCAAAATAAATAAATTTTTAATCAAAAAAGATCAATGGGATATTTACAATTCGGTTAATAAAGTAGATTTTCAACTAAAAAGAAAAAACGAATTTTGAAGAAAGTAGTTACATTTTTCAACAATGGAATGAATTATTAAAACCAATTTTTAAACAAAAAAAGGACAATTTTTTAAGAAAAAACATAAATTTTCAACTAAAAAATATAAATTTGTAGTTTTTCTTGTTTAAAAATTAATTTTTTTAATTCAGTTAGAAAAATAAATTTTCAAAGAAAGAAAAACTCATTTTTAACAAAAATAAAAAAGGTTCGAATTTAACAAAATGCCAATGATTTCATTAATTTAATACAATTTAATAATTTAATTTAATTAAAATAAATTAATGATTTAATTTAATGTAAAAGACATCTTGTGAGTTTTATGTGAGCTAAATAACTTTTGTGTCCGGCAGAATTTTTTTTCTTCATAAAATCAATTTTTCTTATTTTTCTAACAAATATCGATAAGTATACAAAAATATTAACTTGAAAGTATGCACGTCTAAAAATTTCCTATATAAAAACAAAGCTTACTCTTTTGCAATATCATAAATCGTTTAAGAGAAAAATTCAAAAATTATATTTTCAGGAAAAAAATTCTCTCTGTCTCAAAAATGTTTTAAATTACATAAAGCTGACAGAATATATTCCGTAAATAAGTAGAAACTGGAAAAAAAGAATAATAAAAAATGTGAGAATTTCTAGAAAATCTGTTATTTATTTTTCAAATTTTGAAAATATGCAAAAAATATTTTCTCATTCCTGGAAAACCCCACCTTTCTATGCCTTGCAATATTTTTGGAAAATTTCTGTTAAAAAAAGCAATGGATTCTCTCAGCTACATATGAACCAGAAGAATTATTTTTCAAACAAATATAATTTTTAGTATCTGTTGTCAATAAAAAAGTGCAAGTTATCGCAAAAAAATAAGAGGAAGTTTTCATAAACTTAGCAAATTTGATTTAATAAAAACAAATTCTACTGACCACTTAAGTTAGTTATCTTACCTAAAACTAACAAGATTTATTCCTTAATAAATTGTTTATAAAAAAATTGGCAAAAATATAAGTGTGCGTTTTTTTTTTAAATTTCTAAACTTTTTTAATTTTCCGGCCCATTTCAAAGGAATACGATAAATGCTATCCGAATTTTAAATTTGGTCAATAATTAAATTATTACTTAAAGAAATGAATTTCTAACTTGAAATTATTGATCTTGAACAAAAAAAGGAATTTTTAAACAAATATTTAAATATTCAACCCAACATCTTAATTTTCTCCCAAAAAAGTCAAATGTTCAACTCAAACATAAATTTTTAACAAAATAGTTGAAATTTCAATTAAAGAAATGAATTTTTAAACAAAAAGTTCTGATTTTGAATTATATAAAAAATAACTTTTCAGCCAAGATTTTGCCGTTAGATGGGATTTCAAAAGAAGCTTTGGGACCAAATAGTGAAGGTGAATTATGTTTTAAAGGAGATACTATAATGAAAGGATATTGTTTGGATGAAAAAGCAACAAAAGCTGCAATAGATGAAGATGGTTTTTTGCATACTGGAGACGTAGGATATTATGATGAAGATGAATATTTTTTCATCATCGACAGAGTGAAGGAACTTATAAAATACAAGGGTTTCCAAGTTCCACCAGCGGAACTGGAAGCAATTTTATTAACCCACCCAAAAATAAGAGATGCTGCAGTTGTTGGTTTACCAGACGAAACTGCTGGAGAATTGCCTCTCGCTTTTGTAGTTAAACAATCTGGAGTCCAAATAAGAGCTGAAGAAATTATTAAATACGTTAATGGTAAAATCATTCCCAAAATTTACATTCTCTAAAAGAAGTTCGACGATAAAGAAAGTTTATTACTCTACCTCACACAGTGGGGAAAAAAAAACGTCCGTGGACAAATTGATTTTCAAAAGACAATTGTTATCCAACTTTTATTATTTATTGTTAATAAAAACATAAAATTTAAAATCCTAATTATCGTCCAATAATCAAGTTAATAAGCAGAATTTTTGAAAATAAAATCAAAAACCCAACGACCAAATTTTGACAATCAGCATTTTGTAATCTGAAAAAAAAGAAAAATCCTCTTTTTCCAAAAAAAGAAAATAAAAAGTACTTTTCGCTTTGGACAAATACAAAAAAGAGGGGAAAATGAGAAGGCAACCAATCAAATCCCCTTCCTTCTCTGTTCTTTTAAAAATCGGAAATCATGAGATCGATTGATGCAAGCACTATTAAAAACTACTGCTGGCTTTGAACCATGAGAACTCAGCGACAAAAAATGATAGGGTATTAAAAAAACAGTTGGAAAGCCTATGAAATTCCAATTCTAGTAATGTCAAACATAGAAGCCTAGAATTTTATCTTTAATTTAAGCCAAAGAAACCTTAAAAATCTTCATCGGTTCCCGAGATACAATTAAAAATGTTGAATCGTATCTGAGTTGAGTTTTAGTCGACGATCACGGTTCTCGGCCGGTCTGCTGCTCGCCTCCTTCGTTGAGGCAGGACCGAATAGGCCACACACAGAGGTGGTCCTTGATTGGAGCTCTCTTATACTTTTGATTCTGCTCATCAGTAATTTTTTATTTCAAATTATTGCAAATTTTTTAAATTATTTATTGTTTTTTTAAAATTATTTACAATTTTTTTTCATTTCTTAAAATTTTTATCAACTAGAATATTAATAAAAATGAAGATATATTGTTACAAGAGTAAACTGTTTTTCAAACGAATTAAGCATCTAAATTCTAAATAAATTAATTATATGAAAAACACTCAAAAATATTAAAAGTGAATTATAATGGAATGATTATTATATATTATTATAACTTCAATTTCTATTAAATGGTTTACAATTTTCGTCAGTGGAAAGTAATCTGGATGGTAAGAATATGTACTTCATGTGAAGAAGGATTTTATTATGGTGAAATTGCCAAAAGAGTTGGAGTATCAAATAATCTTAAAAATTTACGATGGATAGGTGCAAGAAAACGAATTTATATATAGTAAACCATAAAGGAAAATTGTAGACCATTTAATAGAAATTAAAGTTATAATAATATATAATAATAATTCCATTGTTATTCACTTTTAATATTTTTGAGTGTTTTTCATATAAATAATTTATTTAGAATTTAGCTGCTTAATTCGTTTAAAA
>JAAAKG020050459.1:0-18405 GCA_010014905.2 Druon quercuslanigerum
ACACAAAAGTAAACTTTATATCATTCATTTAATAAAAATTTACATCACTTTGCGTTAATTTATAATATACTGGTATGGAAATAATACAATCCTTATATCAATTATTACATATCAGAATTCTCATTGTCGGAATTGAGATTTTACATAACTCTTTTGTAATATTTATAGTTCTGCTTTGTAATCAATCCTAAAATAATTGTAAACTTTATCTTAATGCAGCAATGTCCTCCATTTACCGAACTAATTGGGTAAATTTTAATGAACAAATTTTCTCCGTGTCATCTGAATCAAAATTTTTTGTTTGAACTAGCAAGTAATATCAAATAAATAATTAGGTGTATTTAAAAAAGTAAAAAATTGATTATTTATATTTAAAAAAATTTCACATATCCATAATTCGTACAAAAATTTCGAAATAAGAAATGCTTTAATATTATTAAATGATAATTTTATTTATTATATGAACCAACATACATGTTTTCTATAAACTACACACACCTGAATTTCCATAATTGAGTTAAACGTCCCAGTAATCGTGTTGCTAATTTTCTTGCTTTTCAATTTCATTTAAACAAATTTAATTTCTATTCGCTACCATAAAATGCTAAAATAAGTGAATCTAAGCACTAATTTTTACCTTTAACATATTTTTATAAAAAAAAGGTTTCTTCGGCTTGTTACGGTTCATCGTGTACACCGAAGGTTCTGCTTTTTTATCGGAGTTCACAACACATTTTATTTAAGATTTTAATTTACCGCGAAGGATTAGGGAGCAGTCAACAAAAAATTTTCACACTCATTTATCGGAATCTGTATGATCCACTCATCCAATGACTGTCATCCAAGTCAGTCAATTGGCTCCAATCTGGTGATCCTGGGCGTTCGACACGCTTGCGATGTTCTCTGTGATCAGGGTGGTATGGTTCTAACACTGAGCTATAGATTTTTCCATTTCTTGAAGATACATAAACGTAGTTTATGAATGGCATAATGCCTATAATTTTTCCTTCTTTGTTGACTTTTTGCTTCTGCCAAAGGAAATTTCTAGCTGTCAAATGATCACTTCCAGAAAATATTTCAGCGTACGTTGGACCATAATTCAGATCATGTTCATGATGGTTTATGGGTGTTATAAACTTGAGTTTTGAAGTAAAACGAGCATTTGAATTCTTAAATACAAATGCACGAAAGTCCGTAACTGTCCCTGGCTGATAAGCCAACCAACTGGGCATTTGGTTGGGTCCTTTTCTTTTGAGAGGTCCATCAAAATGAGAAGCATCTTCCATTTCTACAACAATGTACTCTGCGGGAACCTCCGGAAATCCATGTGTACCTAATTTTATAAGAAAGAATAAAAATTTACATAGTACTAACTTATTACTAAAACTCAAAACTAATTTTATGAACAACGTTTTCGAATATATAATCATAGCAAACTTGCCAATCTATAGAACTCTAATGTATTAGTTCAAAATATTTAAGAAAAGAAACAAGAAGTTTAATTTTCCATTCACAGCTTTTGTTGTTCTCATTAGGTTTTTATAAGCAACATTATTACGCCGGTATCAATGTGTTTGGTTATTGAAGCAATGTTTAAAATTCCTATAAAAATTTCAAAACATTTTTGCGCATGGCACATATAATATAATATAACTAGTATATTGAAACTAAATTAAATATCGAAGCTAAGATGCAATTCTGTTACAGATGTTGACTTTTCTTACCTCTATGATTTTAAAATTTTTTTCTACATTGATATGCATTTTATAGTACGTTTTATAGAATGCCAGGAAATTCAATTAAATTTAAGTAAATTAAAAAAAATTATTACAATTATTCACTTTTAACAAGAACAAATTATTTAGTAATCAATATTACAGAAACCTACTTGCTATGCTACCACTGCCAGTCAAGGCAGTCAGTGACTCCATTCTTGGGAATTTTGGTGAAGAATTTCCTCCGCGATATTGCGTGTGATCTACCTCGGGAGGGTCTAACATTGAAATATAATTTTAATTTGATTAATTTAACTAGTTCTTTTAAGAAACTTTACCAAACTCAATTGGGTAAACTTGGGAAATCTTGACCCTTTGATAAAGTTGTATTTCTAGTTTGGTTAAATGAAATTCGGTGATACTTCATTCATAAACATAAATGTGTGATAAATTAAAACAATTATCTGCCAAAATGTATTTTAGTGGATACTGCACTTTAAATTTGCAAACTTCACTTAACTACCATGAGATTTTATTAAATTTTTCCTCAATGTATGACATAACATTTTTCAATAATTAGACCACGTGCACAATTGTTTACTTTTGGAAAACCTTATTCTACATTCTAAAATGTTATTCTCCGCTCTTTAAGTTTAACGAACTTAAGTTTAACAAACTGCTATGAATTATTTATCAGTTTGCATGTCACAGATTATTGCAAAATTGTCAAACATTCTCTTTTTGGTCCATATCTCCCAATTTTGTACAAAAATTTGGTAAAGTTTCCTAACCGACTTTTCCTTGTGCGGAAGCGCGTGATTTTAGAACTGCAATGTTTACGTGATTTAAAATCTCGGAATCTGTGCTCTAAAAGCATAGAATTCGAGACCTAAAAGCCTAATGCCTAATCTCTGAAACTTCGAGACCTATGCTATGAAAGCAAGGGTTCCGAGATCCTAGTTCTCGTACCAAAGCGTAATAAAATCAAGGAGTATAGTCAAAGGGCGGATAATGAAAAAGATATACATATATGAGCTCGCATTTTACGATAATTAGCCAACTCCCCATTAAAACGATCAGGAAGTTTTGTCTGCAGATAACAGAATTTTGCTGTAATTTATGGAAAGTTAATAGACGTAATTCATTATAACTCACTTATAGACATTTTTTAAATTTAATTTTGGGTAATGCATTTAGTTTCCATAAATTATATGTAATATCAACACACATTATTTTTTTTAAATTCATAAATTTTCGGAAATTTATAAAAAAGTTTAAAATTGAATTTTGGGTAATTTAGGGTAAGTTACCATATTTATCTGTAAAATTATAATGAATATTCAGAAATTTCCAAAAATTTATAGGTATCTTTCAATTAAATTTTAGCTAATTTATGGAAAATTACTAGAAATTTCTTTAAAATCACCATAAATGACTAAAACTATCATAAATTTCCTTGTATTTATAAAAATGTTTCAAATCGAATTTGCGGTAAATTATGGAAACTTACCTACGTACCTGTGAAATTAACATACACGAACGCCAATTTCCGGATATTTATAGATATTTTTAAATGGATTTTGCAGCTATTAATGACAGGTACACTTATTCGCTTTAAATAAGCATGAATTATAAGATTATCAATATTAGAGAAACTTACTTCTTTTGCTGCCACTCGCAGGCCAGGCATGTTGAAGCACTGAAATATACATATTTCAAATGATTTTTAAAGATAATTGAAACATCATTATTCGGTATTAACAAGCATAAATTATAAAATTAATTATATTACAGAAACCTACTATTGTGGTTGCTGCTATCGATCACAGGGGATGTCTCCATTCCGTTGAGCCATGGTGTTGGATATATTCCGTGATTATTGATGTGATGTGCCTGATCATTCTGTGGCACTGAATTACAGATAATTAAAATTACATTTAAAGAAAATTTTAATACAATTATTTGGTTGCATTAAACACTAATTATAAAATTAATGATATGACAGAAGCCTACACATTTGGCTGCCGCTGGATGCAGAGGCAATCAACGGAACTATTGGAGTGATGCCTGGTGTTGGATATCTTTCCCGATGTTCTCTGTGAGATGAATCATGAAGTTCTAACATTGAAGCATATATTTTTTCAGGTGTTACTGATATATAGACGTTATTTTTGGAAGGCGCATTAGAGGAACTGATTTCTATATCTTTTGTTGATGGTCGCTCGTAAAAATCAAATTGTTTAGCTGTCCAGTGCTGCCCTCCTGACATTATTTCAGCGTACCTTGGACCATAAGCCTTATTATGCTGCTTCGGTAGCGAGGAGTCAGGTTTTGGTTTAATAAAATCTATTTTTGCTGTAAAACCTGCCCCCGATGGCTTAATTATATAACAATTATAATCGCTAACTCTTCTACGCTTAGGCTGTATCCAGACGGGTAGTCCAACTTTTGATATAAGCGATCCAATAAAATGAGAACCATCTCCCATTTCTATAACAATTCGACTGTCGACAATTTTCGGAAATTCATCTGCACCTAATTTTGCAAGAAAAAAATAACATCTATATAGTTATGGTTTACTAGTAACAGCAAATTCAACAATTTTATACAATCACTAGACCACAAATATTAAACAATCTATAATTGCAATAAAAAGATTATTTTACGAACTTGAAAATCTGGTAAAAGATAAATCTGTATTATATAGCTTAACACACATATAAAATAAGAATTATAAATATTACATTGAAATTAATTTCTATTTCATGTTTAAGATTATATTTAATACAAAAAAACAAGATCACAATATTTATCCTAGTTTCCTATCAAAATTAAAAGTCATCAAAATGAGGTATATGTTGCTATCAAAGCATGATTGATTGATTTAGTGTTTCACATCACCAGTTTCTTACCTTACCCACACTTTTTGTATTTCCTATCTTATTTTCACACGAAGCGTCACCAGACCCACCTTTCTATGTGCTTCTTATTTATTATCCTAAATATTAAGCTTGATGTAGCGCTTCTTGTAAAAATCAGTTTGGAAATAGAAGAAAAGCTGGGTGGGTACCTGCGTGAAAAAAGTTTGCATGGCTCGAGCATCACAAGAAAATTCGAAATATCTTGCATGGCGCAAGCCTTAATCCTGTCCGTCTTCCATGCTTAGGACACGCTCAACAAAATAAAATTAATTCTCAAAAAACATGCAAGGGCTACAAGAAATTAGCTTGCGCTGAAAATTAAGATCTTATGTATGCCATTAGAGAAATTTTTTGGAAATTAAAATTTTTTCGTATAAGAAAATGATTAAAATTGTAAGTCGACGACTAGGTGCGTCGAATTTTTCACAAGGTCAATTAAAAATAATTTCTGAGAGCTTTTTTGAAATTAAAATTTTGTCAATGACCAAAATAATTACAAATGATGTGTCGACGACCCGGCTGCACAGGATCATGTACCAGGTTGTTTAACACGCATTCTACAGGAAATTGAAAAAAAAACAAATTGTTCGAACACCGAAAATAACGACCAAGGGCTAGTCGACAACCTGGGTACGCCCAAACTTACATGAGCAAGACTTACTCCATGCTACCATTTAGTAGTGACCCATGCTTTAGCCAGATATTTTCAAGTATCTTGCCATGCTTGAGCTATCAAACTTTTTTTGGCGCGAGTAGGAATCTAGTGACGTAAATCACTCATAACGTGACCTCAAGTGCATATGATATTTAGAAAATTAACGATTTTACCAGTGTTAGGTTTCCTCGGCTTTTTTCCTACAACAATAAAGATTTTCTCTTCAAAATCTTGAGACTGATAGCGAACATGCTAACGTACGTTCCCGGACTCTTTTTTTTTGTGAGTTGGTTCAACAAAATTTAATTTCGTTAAATTTGATGCAGGTGTGTGTATTTTAAGGTTATGTGTGTTACAATTCTTTCACATACTTATTCTTAAGTGCTATCGACAGCATCGGTATGACAGAGAACTAAATTATATTTTTTTGTCATTAGCCCTAAAAAGAAGAGGTCGCGGCTGTCCGTTATAATATTTCATAGCTTTTTCGAATTCAGTATTTAAAATTTTTAATTTTTGTGGAAAAAAAGCGGAGGAAACTGAACCCGATTTACCACACGACGAAGTGTCACATGCCCTTAAAAAGGCAATGATCCTGATTTGATAAAAAATTGGTAATATTTGACTAACGTATTAATATATGTTAACACATGGCATTAAAGTTAATATTATTATTATGAATATCGAAAATAATATTAATTTATTAATAATAATCAATCTATTATAACCACTTACTTGTGAAAACAAAGAAACTCACACTTGTGAGTAGTAGCAAGCCTGGAACATTCCGCATTGTTTTTTTATCCAAACAATGTTATAGAAATATAATATTATCGTTCAAGAATTAGGTGTTAATAGTGAGCTGTAAAGAGTTCTAGTCCATTACTATACATTTATTGTATGGAGTGGGTAATTTAATATTTTCCAATTCAGATCTTAAAGGTTACAGAAATTAAAAACATGAGAAATCGGTAAGTCAAAAAAAGAATCAGATATGCCTAATATATTCAACTTTGTTAAAAACAATGAGATTGCTATTTCTTGATACTTTAAAAGAGGCTAAAGACACCAATTGTTTTGTTTCTCTGCACATAAGACAGGTAAAACGCAAATTCACCTTCCTTTGTGTTTTACTTCGTCAGATTAAAAGCGCAAAGAAATTAAACGTTAAGAATATAATAATTTTAACCGCTTAAGAGATATTTTCTTCAAACTAAATACAATTAGATTCATAGCATGCGCTAAGAACGATATTATGAATTTTTTACATTTTTAATTTATGTTTTTTTGCAACAAATGTTAAAAATTGCAATTCATAGAGAAATATTTATTTTCTCATCTTTGAACCTCAGGTATATTTGTAACCAACTCAAATTAAAATTCGGGCAAACTTATAAGGAAAAGGATTTGTTGCTTATACAATTTTATTATTATAAGCAACTTTTAGAAACTTTTTTACTTTATCTAATCTGTATAGAATTTTTTTTATACATAATAAACTTTAAAAAAGTTAAGACTTAAAATTTTTGTTTCTTTATAAATAATGAAGCTTTACAAATAGAAAATCTATCTTTCCTTTTTCAGAGAAAAAAACTCGTGTCCATCTTGTTTGTATAGAAATAGCTCGTCAGAGTTAAAAGAATCAAGAAAATTCTGAATCTTAGTAAGTTTTGTTTGCTAAAATAAATTTTGTGAAAATTTTTTTTTAGCTTGATCAAAATTTTGCAGAATTCAATCAAATAATTAGAAAATCTATTTTTGGAAAACTTGTCTTTTTGTGTAAAATAAACCTTCTTGGTATAAAATTAAACTATTCGCTTAAATAGTCCATTAAATCTCGAATATATGGTTAAAATTCATGTATTTTGTTACAAATGATTCTTTTTGGTATTTTTATTAACTAAAAATTAAACCATTTCATTTTTGTCGAATTACTTTTTACAGAAACCTAATTTTTTTGTTTGAATATTCGCATAAAATTAATTTATGACCTATTAAGCAATTGTCATTAAAAAAAAAATTCTTAAGTTTCCGAACTTCGTTCTGACAATTAGAAGCCAATATTTTTCAAATGAAAACAGACTAGGTAACGTCAACAATTTCTCAGCTTGACATACTTATCCTTTCAATAGAGTTAAAAGTGTTACATTATCCCTTCATTCTATTAAAGCTTGCTATTTTTCACGCTTTCCATTTTCGTCTGTAAAATTTAAGCATTAAAATGCATATGCAATTAGGCTGATTCTTTCGTGAGGCGAATAATTTTTACTAAGCTTGCTAAATAATTGTAATTTCCGATGGAAAATAAGAAAATTATAAAACCGAACAAAATTTTAAAAATTGAAACAAAACTCTGTTAAAATTAGGACATAATGCACCCTGAATATCTATAATTAATTTCGAGGATATTCGTCCAATGTAATTTAAAGAAACTACGAAAAATTTTTGTTTTTTATAACTTTGTTTAAACAGTTAGAATAAATCAATGCCTTTAAAGTGAGGCAAGCTTCGTTATGTTTGCAATGTCACAATATGAACTACTTTTTGTTTTAATAGAGATAAGAATGAAGTACCACAGATTCACTTTATTAAACTTTTCTATTTCTGACTTTTTTGGTGTTATAAGCTTTTTTTAATTATTATATAAAGTCCTGAATAATTTCTTTTTATGAAGCAATTAGTTTTGCGCTATTAAATTAGCAAACACCTCAACTACTCAAATTAGTTATTTTCTAGTAATCTTGAGTGGCTCACTTTTTCCGGATTAAATTTGAAAATTTTCTCTAATAATTAGTTAAATTTTACGAATTTTTGCATAAAGAGAAAAATTGCTTGCAAACTGAATTACATTACTTCTTTAAGCAATAAGACTGATACTTAATCCTTTTATGTCTGCTAAGGAACGTATATTTTTTCTGAAATTTTTGTATTAATTAATTATATTGGTAGTCATTTTTTTCGTACAAAATTAAACTTTTCTGTTGAAAATTGGCCACTTAAGACTTAAAATTTATCTGCCATGATAGAGAAGTCATCTTTTTCATTGTAAAATAAACTTTTTTTTTAAATCCTAGTCTTTTCTGAAAAATTCAGTTAAACATAGTTTAAATTTTTGTTCAAATTTGACTATTTTGTTAAAAATCCAATATATTTGGACATAAATTCTTCTAAACTTTAAGCATTTGATATATACATTTTTTATGATGGCTGGTGAAAAATTGTCTTAAAGCACACCGATAAGGGTCGGCACTACTCGGTAGTGTGAGGATATTGATAGCATCACTACAGTAAGCTTAGTATATATAAATCTAAACAAAGATCTTAATATGATCACTTTAATGATGCTACCAGCGACACACTAAAAAACATTACCCTTTCTCCTTGGCAAGATTTCCCCTCGGTACCGCTTTCGCATTACTTCAGGGAGTGCCGTTTTTAACCGTGCCTCGGCTCTCCTCTTCTGTCCCAGTTTGGGCTTCCTCTGCAGGTCTAGGATTCTTATCCGACCTGCCCAGATATGTATTTAGCTTGTGCGTCCGGAAGGCTTCTTCTTCAACATAGGAATGATATGATCTCGTCATCACAACTTAACACTTTAGAAAGGGTACCTGTACTCGAGCAATACTCACTAGTACCATAATAACCTGTAATGTAATATAGCACTCTTCATAAAAATTACACAGGCACACGAAAAAAGCTCTTTTCCATCAGACAAGATACACATTTCTATAAGTTTTTGGGTTCGCTGAATCCGAACCCGGGGTTGGTTTCACTAGGCCAGGTCGCATTTCGTTCATAACCTCAAGAAAATTATGAAAGTTAGCACATACCCGAAAATACCCAGAAAGCAAAGCGATTATAGGTTTTCAGGATCTCTAAATCTAAACTTACAGTTCCTTTGACTCAGCGAGGCCGCATTCCATTCATAACCGAACAAAAAATTAAACCACTGAAAACTATTCTCGGCAGGAATTGTTTGTATTTAACGTCCGGTACATAGAACTTGTTAGTCACTGATGGAGCATGGCTACCAGTCTGTAGCACAAAATCCTGATGCCTTGACAGATACTGTAACGATAACAACTGCACCGAAAGGACATGTGTACAATGATTTGTTCTCAAATTTGTTGAGGTAATAAACCTAGAGAAGACGCGCTGCCTTGCAGGTGGGTGTAAGGGTGTTAGGAAGAAGCCGTAGTGTGTCTGACGACGATTTGAGATAGTCCTTGTTAAAGTTGAAAGGCTCTCATACTCAGGCCTAGGGAGCTATGAGATTGTATCACCCCTAAGACGGTAGACTCACCTACGATCGGACCACGATCCCTCAAGCGCGGATTTTTCTTAACACATGTGGCACCTTCAAAAAAATAATTTTTAGTTTCTCTTTCGAAACATACATGCAACAAAGACACTGGTGCTTTTTGCTATTTATGTAGCAAATACCAGCCCCCAGCAGATCAAAGAATAATTTCTGCGAAGATTAAAAACATTGTTCAGGAATGTTTTAGTCTTAGAATAACGTACGAAAAGTGGATGTCACACAAAATATGTGCGGCATTTTCTAAGTTGTTACGTCGTTGGGATTTATGCAGATATTCTAAGGACATGAAATATAACAAATCTAGGTTGCGGAAAGATCCATTGCATAAAAAGGATTGTTACTTTTGTATGAATGACGTTACAGGTTTTAAATAGAAAAAGCATGCAAAGTTTAATTTATACCAATGTCAAAACAGTAGAAACCCAGAAGATGGTGCTGCAATGTGAGAAATTCTGATATAAGGAATGATTTTGATGAAGTAGACGAATCTAGGAAAAACATTAAATCCGAAAAAGAAAGTGATTCCGATATATATAGTAATGAACCAGAGCATCACGAAATGACGACGATTACATCCGAGGTTAAGGCAAAGATAAAGTTTACGAAGTTACGTCGCATGAGGATCAGAATAACGTGGTAAGAGGCCTAGGGCTTCAAAAGATGGGGCAGAACTTCTTATGTGGTTTATGAAAAAAATAAATACCTAGCAAAAGATTTTAATGATGATTATTTTCGAAACAGAGAAGTAAGATTTGAAAAATACTTCTTGAAAATAGACAAACCATCGCTGGTGTATTGTAACGATGTGTAAGGGATAATGGATGAACTGAAACCCGGTGTTTACAAGGATAAGGAGTGAAGACTTTTTATTTATTCTTCTAGAAAGAATCTAAAGGGAGTATTACTTCACAACACAAATAATTTCGCTCCTATAGCGATAGCTCATTCAACTCTGCTCTAGGCCACGAATTAACATCTTGAATTAGTTTTGAAAAAAAAATCAAGTATTCAGAATTTAGTTAGTGAATTTGCGGGGAAATAAAAATTGTAGGTTTGGTATTGGGGCAACAATCATATTTTACAAAAAATCAATGTTTCTTGTGTTAGTGGGACCTCGACACTTTAAATTGCAATTTGATCAAGTGAAACCAACCTCGGATTCGGATTCAGCGACCCCCAAAAAGTATATAGATTTTTTATATTTTTAAAATATTTTTAATATAAATTGTGTCGTGGACAAGACCTCTTTTTCTTGTGCCTTTGTTTTTTTTACATTTTTTCCGTGCAGGCATAATAAAGTGTCTTTATCTACCGGGAGCTTTAAATTCTGCTAGTGAAAGCAAACCACAATTTTAAGGTGATTATAGTCCTCCTAGACAAAATAATTATACACCGCACAATTCCTGTCATCAATATCGAGGTAATGTTATAGTGAATAATTGATATTCCAACTTTAATTTCCCTAGGGGTGGAAGTTATACCCTAGCAACAACCAGACTTTAAACTACAATACCGCTTGGCATACAGACGCACGGGCAGGCGAGACCAAAGATAAGCGTCAGAAGGGCGTACACATTCTAATGAAACAAGAAATATCTACTGCACTAAACTCAGTAGAGAATCCACAGTAATAGAATTTTCTTCTTCAAATTTTATAAAAACAAAAAAATTATTTTTGAATAATACCATTTCTGACATTAATATCATAAAACTAAGCTCTCTGAACGACGATCTGTTGGTAACCGAACACGAATCCATAATCCAAACGTGAATTGCTACCATCAGGAATCCCTACTATATAGACCGGGAGAAAGTCGCAGAAAAAAGGGACATACTTTTTACAGGCTGTTTATGATTAGGCACACATTTACAGCTCAAAGCAGTAGTTTTGAGCACTAAAATAATTTTGCACGTGGTACTTCATGTTTAAACATAAAATCTAGTAGCAAAAATAAAAAAAAATTTTACAAGGCAGACTGTTTACCGACTTATAAATATTGTAGACGTCTCGGCGAACTAACAAATTTTACACAATAACTTGGAACAATGTAATTGCAAAATTATTTTTATTTTGCAAAAAAAAGTAATAATTATAAGCAATGTTTTTCAGTCTGCTATTGTTATTTTACAATACTTATATATCAAATAAACAATCTACCAACTGGCAGACGATTTGTGATTTTACAAGTGTCAATCTTATAGGGTAAATTTTTTTTTCAATATTGACGCGTAGCCGTTTGTTAAGCATAAATTAATTTTTTTCTGTTTGTTATTTTTTTTTGCTATGCTATCCATGATTTTCAACCAATTATAGATAAGGAGAAAATTGAAATTACTATTACTATTGTCAATATTCACTAGCACAATTATATTACGAACGAAGTTATTAATAGCAGGGTAAAACGTTCGATCGTCAATAATTAAGTAATTTTATGCACTGCAGATGTCTTTGTATATTTTGTGATCATACACCGTTGATGATGCTAGATTTCAACTATAACAGTGTGTTGATAACACGCTTTTAACAGCGGTTACGCGAATAAAAAACAATTATTATATTTGCCCAACTTGCTCACGCGTCATTTTTCAATGGAGGGAAAAAAACTACTGCTGTAATTATTGAAGAAATTGTCTGCCAAATGCACGCAAACAAAAAAATAAGCTATTCACCACAAAACAAGTTAATGAGTTTAGATATAAGCTGTTTGAACAAAATTATGGTTTTATCAACGACATGGACACATTCATAAAAGAAATTATATCTTTCGATGCTTTCATTTTACCACCATGTTCCAGAGAATTGGAACTAGTTTTAAAAGCAGTCTTTGTTTCTAATATGTTAAGCAATGCTTACAAAACTAGTCCTTCGTTAACCCAGCTAATTATGGTTTGACTTTGGACAATGACGGCAAATATACTTTTAAATGGTTTGAAGGGTCAGAAATTCCAAAGTACATACAAGACATAACGTTTACAACACCTTATATTGCCGAAGGTAAATCAACACTATAATAAATGATTAAAACTCGACATAATTAAAATTAAACAAATGCAATGAAAATGAAAGACAAGAAAAGCAAACAGCTGCATTTACGTGCTGCTTACGCTCAAAAATATATTTTTCTCACTCAAAGTTTACTAATCACAGTTACTGAAAAAAATCTAGAGATTTACTATTTTTAATAATTTAAACATGATAATAATCAATTCATCTACGTATTTTATTACTTTCATTTATACATTTTTTTGTATATTTTGTAACTATTTGGATTTTTTCACATAAATTGATTATGATATTAAAAAGTTATTCTTTTCAAATTCTACTGAAAACGACAATACCCACAAAGACTTTAAGGATTTACTTAAGATAAATATTGGTACTGACAATGATGTTGATGATGATAAGGATGGTGAGGATGATTTTTTTTGTTGCGGGGAAGGTGGAAAATGTGCTATCACACACCGAGAAGGGTCTGCACTTCTCGGTAGTATCGGGATATTGATATCATCACTACAATGATCTGAATATATATGAATATACACCAAGATCTTAATTTGACCATTATAGTGATGCTACCTAAGACCGACTAAAAACAACCACCCTTTCTTCTTGACATGATTCCCCCCGGAACCGCTTTCGCATTACTTCAGGGGATGCCTTTTCTTCAGCCGAGCCTCGGCCTTCTGCTTTTATGCCAACATGGTCTTCTCCTGGCTATTTGGACTTTTAATTGGACCTGCCCAGCAAACGAGAAAAGGTTAGCTTGAACGTCCAAGAGGCTTCCTCAACGAGGCTGCCTCACTGAACGCCAAGCAACTCCATGTACACGAACGATCTGTCTGTCCGTGGCTTATCTCTCCTTGCGGCACAGAGGTGCACTGCGGTGTGCTTTTGCATGCTGCAACTTTATGCCTCCCTTTTCCGCATGGCCAGCATGCTTTGGTCTTATCTGGACCCTTACATTTCGCTGCCACGTGGCCGAAGCCTAGGCAGCGGTAGCATCTTGTGGTCTCCATCTTTTTTCTTACACGGCAGGACACCCACCCCACCTTCAGGTATTCCGTGTGCACCAGCCTTGCAGCCAGCTCCCCTGACAGCTCCACGAAAGCCTTCAGATTGCCTCTGAAGGGCCTTTTCGTGAAGCTGACCTTCACATCTCCCACAACTTTGTTTTCGAAGTGGCGTCTCACGGCTGCTTCAACCTCTTCTGCGTCAGCCGTTGTGTCGAGGTCCGAGACCTCGACCTCAGTGCGGGGGATGAGCTCGCGCACGCTACCCCCTTCGCCGACCGCCTCCTTTACGGCAGCCGAGAACCCCGCTCTGCCCTTCGTTGAAGGCCCTAGTTCCAACAGGACCTCACCATTTCTTGGTTGCCTGACTCCCTTGATTTTTACGCCAAGGGCGTCAGGCTTTACCTTCTTCTTGAGATCCTTTAGAACCTCGGCATAGCTCAATTCGTCGGCCGGTTTGATAAGAACCGCCTTGGGTCGAGCCCTTCTCCGTGTCTTCTTCTGCTTCTTGGTGTCGCTGGATGCAGGTTCCTCTTCTCTTGCCATCTTCTTCGGAGTCGAGGTCGCAGACGCTAAAGCGTTGCAAGTTTTCGGCTTCTTACGTGTTTGCTTGGATAAACACGCCTCCATGAGACTCAGGGTAGTCTCCCTGTCTCGCTTTCTATCGCGGGGAGTGGGAGCCATCACGGCTTCGTCTGTTTGGGTGCCACTTTGGTTTTTTCTCTTCTTCGTATTTTCCTTTTGGGTCATGGTCCTCATTCTGGCCGTTCGTTCAACATTTTCTATTAAGTACCTATGAAGCCCTTTGGTTGTCATAGAGTGCTCGCGCAATTCCTTCATCAGATGCTCCGATCTTTTCAATCCTTCCCTGATTGGAAGCTACATATTATTCTTCTTCCTGCTGAAATTCACCATTTCTTTTATGGTGTCACTCAGCTTTTCGAAGAGATGATATGTCTCGGTAAGTTTGGCATCCATTTCTACTATGTCCCTCTTATTGACTGATACCTCTCTAATATTGTCCTTCTTAGTGACCTCTAATGGACCACCTAACACCTCGCAGACGCTCCTGTCAAAGTATGTTTGGTTCCCCCATAATCCTTGGAACCGGCACTGACCACCGGGACTGGAACCCGATCGGAATCAGTAGGGAGATTGCTACTCCCTGGGGGTATGCTGTTTTTAACATACTCACTCATCATTGGTTTTCATTCGGGGTTCCTTTCCGTAGCTGGTTCTTGTCCGCCCCGGGCATTTGGTTTCCCCGGTACCACTCATATCTGGAAGGCGTTCCCCTATCCGCAACCTGGGGAGGCGCCCGATGGGGGACCAGCAGCCTTACACGGGATGATGGTGATGATGATTAGGATTATGAGGATGATGATGAAGATGTTCATAATAATGATGATGATTATAATGATGGTGAAGATGATGGAAAAAGTATAGTCAGTGACGTTAGTGTAGAAAGTGATGACAGCTTAGGTATCGATGTACAGCACGAAGGTATATCGTCAGATGAAAATGATTAGGGATGCTGGACAGTTAGATGGCAGATGGTCAGCAATCAGGGTTGTAATGTTCTATGTATTATGACAATAAACGATTGTTCTTTTCTATTTAACATATTTATAATTATACACTCCTATTTTAATAAAAAAAAAACTTTTGGAATCAGTTTCGTACGCTTCAAAAATACAGAACAATATTTTTTTATATTATATTGACACTACTGTCATTACAAATCGTCTGCCATTCAAATAGTAAGTTAATTTGAAGTATAAATATTATAAGAAAACAATGGCAGACTGTAAAACAATGCGAAAAAATGAATCTCGACCACAAATTTAGTTGAAAAAATTGATTTTTAAATAAAGAAATCTACTTTTAAGCATACGATCAATTTTCTATAAAAAATGAATAATTATTTATAATATAAATAAGTTTTTAAGGAAAAAAAAGCTTTTTCAACTAAAATGATAATTTTGCAGTAAAACTATGCAAGATACTAAAAAACACACAAATCAACAAAAATTGTGTAAAGAAAAAATATCTAAAATTTTTTTATTAATAGAGTTTTTATAGTATACGTATTTTTTTAGTCAAAATGAAATCAGAAATAAAAGAGTTCATTTGTGTTCGAAAAAAGTAACTCAACAAAAGTAGTTTGCCCAAAGAGAAGCTAAAAATTTGTTGTTAATAATGTTGTTAATGGGTAGTTTTAGTTTCAATCATAAAAAAAAAAAACTAAATTTTTGGACAAACGGCACAATCTATGAAAAAATGAATACACGTAAACAAAACTGGCTCTTCCACAAAAGCGTCAAAACTCAACAAAAATGTTGATAGGTCTTGGAAATTTTGCTATAAGGCTAAAAAAACATTAAAATGATTAAAAATTAAATTTGTTGATAAACATCACAAGGTACGAAAAACAATAAATAGAAAAATGTTGCTTACCAAAAAATAATCCACGGATTTGTTACTAATAATTTTAAGATAGAATGAGCACATTTTCTTTTAATCTTAAAAAAATGACATAAGAGACGATGAAAATAAAAAGTACAAAGTTTCTAAACCAAAAATACTCTACAAATTTATTATAAGCGTAGTTATAAAAATACATTAAATAAAAAAAACTAGCATTTGGTTGCGCGAAAAAATATTTTTCTGTCTGATTTAAGTCAAAGTATCTTCAGGGATTCACTAAACCTTTTTTAAGCAAATTAATTTAGCAAATGGAAAATTATCTTCTTTTTTTGTGGAAACAATTTCTTTCTTACCTCAAATGTATTATGAGAGCCTATTAAACTTATTTTACTGCATAATATTGTTAACAGTTAACATTTTTTCTTATTTTTTTTTGCCACAGAGAAAAATTCTTTCTCATCTTATATGTATCGAAATAGATTATACAATGATATAATTTCTATACAAAAAATATGGAAATCAGTTTTTTTCATTAGAAAAAGCGAAGATCATTTTTCTATTTGTTAACCCTTATTAATGATAAAAATAAAATTCTCTACAAATTAGAAACAGTGAATGTTTACCGCGAAAAGATAAATACTGTCTTTTTTAATGGAAATTATTTATAAAAAAATAAACTTTAACGACTGAAAATATTCTACTGTTTGGTTAATGTATTAAGCTATTTTAACAAATAGGAAATGTAATATAAAACTATGAAAATAACGTAAGTTTTTATAATTTGTTTATAATAAAAAAATTGTATAACCTACACATTCTTTGCCCTCTGTATACTCAAATTGTAATTTGAGTTGTTTTCAAATATATCTGAGGGTCAAAGCCGAGAAAATTATTTAAGTATATGGGATTTACTATATTTATATCTACAAGATATAACCATTTATGTATTTTACTTATTCGGTTTTAAATTGCTATATACTCTTATTATTAAAAAAAACTTTTATTCCCAAATTTTAAATTGTTTACGCTTTTAATATTAGGAAATGAAAAACAAAGAATGTAACTGCGAATTTTACCTGTTTTATCAAATTGTGTGTTTATCCCATTTTTAACCTTCCAGAAATTTCAATCTTATTCTTTTGAACAAACTTAAATCTGTTAAGCAATCTTATATTTTTTGTCTTATGAATTTCTCATTTTTTAATTTCTTCATACTCATTTCAAACTATTATTTACAGCCTGAAATAAATCCACGTTATTTCAAAAAATTAGTATTTATTTAATAGGCAGTTACTGAATAATAATATTAAATAATATAAATCAGCCCCTTGAGCTGTTACGTAATTTAAGTATGGCCCCTAATTATTTATTTAGAAAGATAATTTTCTCGGTTTTGTAACTTTTTGATTTTTTGCTTTATTTTAGTAACAAGTTATGTAACAGGCTTTCTGATACACGCAAAAGTGATTAATAAAGCTCGCTCCTTATTGGTACTATTTCCTCATAATAATTTTATAACATCCTCATTGGCAATATTTCTGAGTTACAATTACGTCAAAAAAAAAATTAATTAATGTGCCCCACAATCATACCATGTAAAAAATGTCACATTAGTTTGTGCAATAATGTTTCTAGAATAAACTACTGATAAGAAATTCATCCGGGTGAAGAAGTCTGTTATCTTTTTAAAAAATTGGAACACTTTATTCTGCATTCCAAAGGAAATCAGAACATCAAATATAAAGAGTAATTGATCCAAGTCATCGATGTAACTTCCTAGAAATACACTAACAAAGGTTGTTTTAATTTTTGTTTCTAATACGAGGCCAAGCCCTCTTCAAGTACTTCTTTTCTAAATTTAGCAAATATGAAAAATTTTTAGACCAAATTTCCACAATTTTACTCTACCCACTCAATTTATTTTGAAGAAAAAATGTGTCACAATTGATTGGAAGTCATATCTGCTGATTATTCAACGGATAATGTGTGAACGATAATATTCCATTTCTCTTTCATTGTGCCGATTAAAAAACCATGAGGAATATTCCTGGCTTTCTACTACTCACATGTGTGAGCTTCTTTGATTTTACAAGTAAGTATAATATAATTGGTCTGATAATATTAATTAAAAATATAACAAATATATTAAACTGACGCATTATATGAGACAAAAAAAACTAGGCAAATTATAGGATGCTTGGAATTTACTGATTTTCAAAATTAATCTCAGAATTAGGGAGATCCAAAAATGAATGGAAATTTTTTTTTATACTACTAGTTAGTTAGTTAGTTAGTGGAAAGCTTCTAATGTGTCCCCTAAGGGTTTACATTTTTCATTCACCCTCTTCCTATTCC
>JAAAKG020050470.1:0-18405 GCA_010014905.2 Druon quercuslanigerum
CCATACCCACAATAAAATTTAACTTCAGGTGTGATATTTAATTTTCAACCAAGAAGATTAATTTTCTACAAAAAAATACGATTTTTCAATTTAAAAATATAAATTTTCAAACCAAAATGGAATAGTTATATTTACAGTTAGAAAATTAATTTTTAACCATAATTTTGAATTTTTCCGCAAAAGTTAGAAAAATTATATCAATAAAATCCTAAATTAAAGCAAATAAACTTCTCTCATTCGGAAATTCATATTTTTTTGGTAAAAATTTAATCTTTTCTCTATTATATCTGCAACTGTTTGAATTAAAATTAAGATATTTTTTAATCGAGGAATCAACTATTTGGTTGAAAATTCATCATTTTAGCTCAAAATTTATATTTTTGGTCGAAAATGTAGCCATTTTGTCAAAATCTCGTCTTCTTGGCAGAAAATTAATCTTTTTGGTTGAAAATTCATCTTTATAACTTAAGATTTAATTATGTTCAAAAATAATTTTTTTTGATGAATTAAACTTTTTTTATATTTTAAATTAATTTTTTTGGATTGAAATATCAACTATTACATTTGGTTCAAATTCATTTATTTCGGTTGAAAGTTCAATCACTTGATTAAAAATTTAACTGCTTTACTAAAAAGTCATTTTTTCGTCAACGATTCATCATTTTAGTTGAAAGTTAACTTTTCTGTTTACAATTCAATTTTTTTATTTCAAAATTCATTGTTTTAGTTCAAAATTCATCTGTTTGTTTGAAAATGTAAATATTTTATTTAAAAATCTTGTTTTTGACAACAAATGAATTTCTTCGGTGAAAATTAATATTTTTGTTTGAAGATTGAACTATTTTGTTGAAAAATATTTTTTTGTATTAAGTCTAAATTTTAATTAAGTCATTTTGTTTGTTAACAATTCAACATTTTAGTTGAAAATGAACTTTTTTATTGAGAGTTGATATTCTTTGTTCGAAAATTTAACTTCTAGCTTCAAAGACTACTTTGTTAAAGCTTCACTTGTTTGGTAAAAAATTAATTATTTTTGTTCAAAATTCATCTTTTTGTTTGAAAATTTAATTCTATTGTTAAAAAGTCGTCTTTTTGGCAAAAAATGAATTTTCTTTGTTGAAATTCATTTTTTTTCTTCAGGATTTAACTATTTTGTTGAAAAATCTTTCTTTTTGATGAATTAAATTTCTTTTAATTAAAAATTAAAATGTTGTTGCATTCAAGTATCAACTATTACATCTTTTGTCGAGAAACATTTTTTTTTGTTTAACATTTAACCACTTGGTTATAAGCTGAAATACTTTCCTAAATAGTCATTTGGTTTGTTTAGGATTTATCATTTTTGTTGAAAATTAACTTTTTCGTTGCGAATTAATATTTTTTGTTGAAAATTTGTCTTCTTGGCAGAAAATAAATTTTCTTGACTGGAAATTCATATTTTTAGTTGAGGATTTAACTATTTTGTTGGAAGCAGTTCTTGATTTAAAATAAAAATTTTCTTGGATTGAAATATCAACTATTACACATTTGGCGAGAATCAACTTTTTTAGCATTCGATCACTTGGTTAAAAATTTAAATACTGTGTTAAAAAGTCATTTTTTTTTAACAATTCAACATTTTAGTTGAAAGTCAACTTTTTTGTTGAGACTTGATATTTTTTGTTTGAAAATTTAACTTCTAGATTCAAATTTAGACTACTTTGTTACAGCTTTAACTGTTTGGTTAAAAATTGATTATTTTAGTTAAAAGTTCATCTCTTTGATTAACAATGTAACTATTTGTTAGAAAATTCGTCTATTTGGCAAAAAATGAATTTTCTTGGTTGAAAATTAATAGTTTTGCATGAGGATTGAACTATTTTGTTTAAAAATCATTTTTTAATGAAGTAAACTGGTCTTGATTTAATAAACAATTTTGTTTTATTGAAATATCAATTATTACATTTTATGTCGAAAATCCATTTTTTTTTTAAATTTAACCATTTGGTTATGAGTTGAACTACTTTGATAAAAAAAAATTTGTTAACATCATTGTTAACATTTTTTGTACCCATCATTTCAGTTCGAAATTCATTTTTTTAGTTGAAAATCAATTTTCTTGGTTGAAAATTCATAGTTTTGCTAAAAGGTATAGCCTATTTTGGTGAAAAATCATTTTTTTGAGAGAATGAACAGTTTTTGAATTAAAAAATAAAAATTTTGTTGGATTGAAGTATCAGCTAATAAATCTTTGCACAGAATTAATTTTTGTTGTTAAAAATTCAACCACTTGGTTATAAGTTGAAATATTGTGTTAAGAAGTCTTTTTTTTGCTTAACGATTCATCATTTAATCAAAAATTCAATTTTTCGTTCAGAATTCATCTTATGGTTGAAAATTCAACTTCTAGGTTAAAATTTATACTACTTCGTCCAAAATGTACTCGTTTGGTTGACAATTTATCATTTTAGTTCAAAGTTCATTTCCTTCGTTAAAAATGTATCTATTTGGTTGAAAATTTGTCTTTTTGGCTGAGAATTTAACTATTTTATTTAAAAATCATTTGTTTTATAAATTGAAATATTTTTACTTGAAACTGAAAATTGCTTCATTTGAAATACCAACTATTGCATCTTTTGTCGAGAATTAATTAAAACTTAAAGTTAAGAATTATTTATTGTTAAGAATTCATCTTTTTTTATTGAAAATTAAACCACTTGGTTAAAAGTTTAAATACTTTTATAAAAAGTCTATTCTTTTTGTTATCGATTCATCATTTTAGTTGAAAAGTAACTTTTTGTTGAAAACTGATAATTTTTTGTTTGAAAAAATTGACGTTTCTGAAATTATCAAAAACCTTTTTGAATTTTTTTCAAGACTCTTAGGAAAATTATATTTTTATAACCTTAAATAAAATAAACAATAAAACCTAAAGAAGATAAATAGTTAAACTAAATTTTTTTTTTAATTAAAAATTATTTCCCCCCTTAATCCGAAAAACTATAAAACATCCGTAAAAAACACGCGCACATGAAAAATGAGGACGTCTGGTTACCCTAGATCCGAAGAAAAAAGTGTTGAATTAAATTAGTGTCATTTGAATTTTAGAATGGGCAGTAGTGGTCAACTTTACAGCCTCTCCTGGGGCGAATTTGGTTCATCCTTAGCCTCTGCAGTACAACTTCTCAGAGGGCATGGAGATTTAGTTGACGTAACTTTGGCTGCTGGAGGTCGAAGTTTTGCTGCTCACAAAATCGTCCTCTCAGCTGCTAGTCCCTTTCTTTTAGATTTACTGAAGGTATCTTACATTATTCAAATATTAGGATAATATTCATTTCAGGTTTATACCTATTTTTGAATTATCTTGCATTCTTTGAATTATTTCAGGGTATTTATAAAGGTTCCGAGAAATTTTGAGTAGATTTAAATAATTTTAAGGAATTTTTAAATATTTTAGGGTGTTTTTAAAACTTCTAAGGCATTTTCATGGGATTTTAATTTATTTATTTTTATTTCAAAATATATTATCATAGAATATCACGGAATTGTATAATATATTAATGCATTTTAAAGAATGTATTCATGAGGAGTGAGGTATTTTGTAGAGTTTTGAAGATTTGAAGAGATTTGGAATTCTCTTGAATTTTATGCATTCACTAGAAGTCTTTTAATTTACTTGAATTTCTATAAATTTACTCTTTTCTACTTAATTCAATGGATTTTATTTAATAATTAATAATATATAATAATATAAATAAGAATATAATAATTCTTCTTCAAATTCCTTGGCATTTTCAAGAGCTTTAAAAATTTGTTGAGGAGTGTAAAGGATTTTAAATAATTTGGATCATTTTAAGAGATTACGAAGAATATTTGATTGATTTCAGTAATTTAATGGGATTTAAAAGCATTTGAAATACTTGAGGATATTCTAAAAGATTCTCAGGCGTTTTCAAGTGCTTTAAAAAGTTTCAAGGGCTTTCAAAAAATATTAAAAGATTCGAAATATTTTAGGAAATTTTAAAAGATTTCCAGAAGTTTTTTATTTATTTCAGCAGTTTGAAGGCTTTCAAAGACTGAAATATTTTAGGGTATTTTAAAAGATTCCTAGGCATTTACAAGATATTGGCAGGGGTTTGATTAATTTTAAGGGATTTTAATATTTTAATGGATTTCAAAGAATTTATCACCGGACATGAGTGATTTCTTAGGGTTTCAAAGATTTGAAGAGATTTTTAAATATTTTTTAGAATTATTTTTTAATTCACCCTGAATTCTTATTAATTTATCCTAAATCCTTTTAAATTATTTTGAATTCTTCTAAATTTTCACTCATTTTTACCCAATTCAATTAACTTTTCCATGTTTTTGAAATGTTTTTAATTCACTTGATTGCTTTTTAAATTCAGGTTGATTTTTTCATGAATTTTATCTAATTCTTTCCATTTCTTTAAAAATTTTTAAAATTGATTGTAATCAATGAAATTTTGGTCCATTTTCAAAATTGTTCCAATTCATTTGAATTCTTTTGAATTTATTTGGAATTCTTTGTAATCATTAGTCACTTGTGATAGAAATTAGTAGAGTTTCCAAGATTTGACGGTTTGCAATTTTCCTTGGAATTCACTTTGAATTCTTTTAAGTTGTTTGGAATTCGCTTGAATTTTTTTCAATTTACTCGAATCCTTCTAAATTTACTTAATTGTACTTAATTCAGTGAGTTTTTTGAATTCTTAAAAGTTTTTATGCAATTGGTTCTAAAGTCTATTAACCTCAACTTGAATTCTTAGGCATTTTAAGAAATTCTTTGAATTGTCTTGAATTTTTCTAAACTTATTTGAAAGTTACTGTATGCAATTAAGTTTTTTTTCTTCAAATTGTTTTATATTTATTTGAAAAGTACCTTACGGTCCCAATCTTTTATTCCATTGGGACTGTGAGGCCTGATATCATTAAAAGATATTAAATATATTTATCAAGTAATTTTAAGGTCATGTGACCGATTCCGTATGTGCTCATATGTAACGAAAAAATTACGGATACCGAAAAGTTTTAAAGAAAATGTAGATTTTTGAAGATTTTGAAATCAAATTCTAGATAACGATTTTTTTTCGTAAAATTCCAGAACAAATTTAAATTAAGATTTATTTAAAATTCAATTTAAAGATAATATTTAAAAAGATTTTAAAACGAATGTAAAAGATTTTAAAGGCATTTTTTTAATTTTGCAAGGTTACAAAATTTGAGAAAAAGTTCAAATAAGTTTAAGATATATTTAGAACTTTTGAAAGGATACCAAAATAATGTTATTTAAAACAAAATTTAGATTTTTGTAGATTTTAAACAAAGAATTTAAAAGGTTTTTCAGAGTTTTTAAATGATTTTTTTAGAACATTTTTTAGAATATTTAAAAAGATATCAAAACATTGCAAAATTATCAAAAAAGAATCTGGAAGATTTGACGGCAAATTTTTTTACTTTGCAGAATTGTTTCAAAACTCAAAATCATTTTAAAAGATATTCAGAAGTTTCAGAAGAAATTTAATAGTAAAAAGTAAAAAAATAAGTAAAGCAGAATGTAGGTTTCTGAAGATTTCGACATAAAAATGTGAAGATTTTGAAAGATTTTAAGATAGTAAAAAAATTTTTTTAAACTAAAAATGTACCTATTTAATTTCTGGTTGGTCTTTTTTAGTTTAAAATTCAACTATTTCGTTAAAAATTCAAGTATTTTTTTTAAATCGTTTTTTGTGTAGAAAGTTAATCTTTTTCTTTAAAAGTAATCAGTTTAGCTAAAAATTTATCAGTACGGGTTCAAAATAATTTTTCAAACTGAAAATTAGTTTTGTTGTTTGTTGAAAATTATTTTTTTTAACTGAAGGTTTAACTATTTTATTTAAATATTCCATCATTTTAATTGTAAATTCATCTCTTTGGTTGGACAATAATTTTTTTTTCGTTTGTAATTTTTCTTTTTTAGTGAAGAATTGGTCTTTTTTAGTGGAAATTAATCATAAAGCTTAAAAATTCATCTTTTTGGTTAAAAATTACACTATTCCAGTTAAGGATTCATATTTTTGGTATGAATTTATTTATTCCAGTTAAAGATTCATCATTTGAAACTGAAAACTCATCACTTCGTTTGGAAATGTATCTATTTTTATTATTATTATTTTTTTTTGTATGAAAATTATTCCTTTTTCAGAGAAAATATAACTATTCCAATTAAATATTCGATCATTTTAGTTTAAAATTTATCTATTTGGCTGATCATTAATTTTTTTAAATGAATACTTAACTATTCAATTTTTGGTTAAAAATTTATATTTTTTAATTACAAATTCAAGTATTTAGTTAAAAAGTTTAAATATTTGATAAAATTGTTTTTCCTTTTTAGTTGAAAATTCAACTATTTCGTTGAAAATTCATATATTTTGTTTAACAATCGTCTTTTAGGTTTGAAACTCAACTTTTGCAAATAAAGATCCATTAATTTAATTTGAAATCAATCAACTCGTTTAAAATTCAATTATTGCAGTTTAATATTCACATATTTAATTCAGAATTCATCTTTTTGGTTGAAAGTTAAACACTTTTGTTAAAAGTTAAATCTTTTTGGTTTAGTTGAAAATGTATCACTTTGATTAATTTTTTATATTTTTTTTGAAAAAATGAATTTTTTGTAACTGAATATTTAACTATTCCATTTTTTGTTGAAAATTGATCTTTTTAGTTTAAGATTCAAATATTTGGTTCAGAATTCACGAAGTTAGTAGAAAAATCATCTTTTTATGGAAAATTGATTATTTTGTTTTAAAATTTAACTATTGGTTAGAAATAATGATGGAAAAAACATACGAAGAAAAAAATGCCAAAATATTTTATTTTGATTTTTCATTTTATTTCATTATATGTCATTTTATATTTCTAGTCCAGAATTAAACTCTTTTGGTTAAAAATTGTACTATTTGCTTAAAGATTAATTATTTTGTTAAAAATCATATTTTTTGGTATAAAATTCAATTTTTTTGTTGAACATTCGTCTTTTTGAAAAGAAAAATAGTCCTTTTGGATCGAAATTTAATCTTTGTGTACAGAAGTAATCTTTTTTGGTTGCTAGTGAATTCTTTTTCATTGTAAATTTAACTATTTTATTTTCGACTTAAAATTCATCTCTTTTGTCTAAATCTTCTAATATTTGCTTTTTTGTAATTCAACTATTTTTTTAAATCATATTTTTTGGTTTAAAAAAAAACCTCGAAATGTCAGGGAATTTTTTCCAGTATTTAAGCAGACACTTTGGTTTGTATGGTACTAAGTTTTTGAAAATAACATTTTTTTATTTTAATTTAATGAAATTTGCAGAGTACATCCTGCCAACATCCAGTTGTCATGTTGGCTGGAATTGGCGCAGAGGATCTGGAAAGTATCCTCGAATTTATTTATCGAGGAGAAGTTAGCGTCGAACCTTCGCATTTACCGTCGTTGTTGCAAACGGCCCATTTCTTGGGAATGCACGGGTTACCGCCGCCAACGGTATTAAATGATGTATGTGAAATTGAAGATTTTTAAATTTGAATCTTGAACAGGGTAGCCACTGTTGGTAAAAACCGGAAATTAGCCGTAAATGTTGAGCACCAGGAAATAGCCGGCATTTTTTTGAAAACCGGACATTTTTCCGATTTTTTTTTGACTTTTACAATAATTATCGTCTCGCTTTTCGAAAAAAATGTGTCTGGAATTGTGCTCAGTGTTACTAAACATCGTTTGGTAGAAAATCTATTGGCCGATAATTGAACTTTTTTGTTGAACATTCGTCTTTTTAGATTTAAAAATCATACTTTTGAACTGAAAACTAATCGTTTGAAAGAAAAATAATCTTTTTGTTTAAAAATATATAACAGATTTGTCTTTTTGGCTTGAAGATTCAACTGCTTTTTTGAGTATTCATCTTTTTGGATAAAAAAATGGTTCTTTTGGATAAAAAATTCTTTTTGTAGAAAGGTCGTCTTTTTTGGGTAAAAAAATGTAACTGTTTTGTTTAAAATTCGTTTTTTTGGATGGAAAAATCGTCTTTTTGGATTGAATATTCATCTTTTGGTAGAAAAGTCACTTTTTATGATTGAAAATTAGTCTTTCGCTGTTTAAACTTAATTTTTTGCTGCTATCGTATTTTTAGTCCGGAATTCACATCTTAAAAATTCAAATATTACATTGAAAATTCAACTTTTTTAAAATTCTACTTTCTCGATTGAAAATGGTCCTTTTATCATTAAAAATGCACCTTTTAATGGAAAAGTAACTTTTTTTGTTGAAAGTGAATTCTTTTTCATTTAAAGGTCTACTTTTATATTTTTTATTCAGAATTCATCTGTTTTGTCTAAAAATTCTACTATTTTGTCGAAAATTTAATTATTTTGTTGCAAATTCAACTATTTAGTCAAAAGGTAATATTTGATAGGAAAATGGTCCATTTTGATTGAAAATTTATCTTTTTATAGAAAAGTCTTTTTTGTTGTTGAAAGTGAATTCTTTTTCCTTTAAAGGTCAAGTATTGTATTTTTGATTCAGAATTCATCTCTTTTGTCTAAAAATTCTACTATTTGGTTGAAAATTTAATTATTTTGTTAAAAATTAAATAATTTTGTGGAAAACTCAATTATTTTCTTAAAAAGTCATCTTTTTGGTCGAAAATTCAGCTTTTCTGTTAAAAATTAATTTTTTTTATATAGAAATTTCATCGTTTTTTTAATTCAAAATTCATCTTTTGTTAGAAAAGTATTATTTTTTGTTGTTGAAAATTCATTTTTTGTTGTGGAAAGTTAAATATTTTTAATTAAAAAGACTACTACTCCATTTTTGAACCGGAATTCATCTCTTTTTGTTCAAAATTGTACTATTTGGTTAAGAATATAATTATTTTGTTGAAAATTCAGTTATTTAGTTAAAAAGACCATATTTTTGGAAAATTCGTCCTTTTGGAATAAAAATTCATCTTTTGGTAGAAAATTGATATTTTTTAATTCAATGTAATTTTTTCATTAAAAGGTCTACTCTATTTTTGATTTAGAATTCATCTATTTTGGTTAAAAATTTTACTATTTGGTTGGGGATTAAATCATTTTTTCGAGAATTTAATTATTTGTCGAAAATTCAACTATTTTGTTAAAAACCCATCTTTTTTCGTTAAAAATTCAACTACTTTTTGGTTGAATAGTCGTTTTTTTATAGGAAATCTGTTCTTTTGAGTTGAAAATTCATCCTTTGGTCGAGAATAATTTTTTTATTTTAAAAGTCTATTATACTTTTGATTGAAAATTCTTCTCTTTTGGTTGAAATTTCAATTTTTTTGTTGAAAATTTAACTTGTTTTGCTAAAAAGGAATCATGTTTCGTCTAAAATTTAACTGTTTTGTTGAACATTCGTCATTTTGGACAGACCATTGATTTTTTTGTATTTAAAATTTTTCTCTTGGTAAAAAAATCATGTTTTTGGTAAAAAATTCGTTGAAAAATGGTTAAAAATTTAACTTTTAAGAGATTTGTCTTTTGGGCTTGAAAATTCAACTATTTGGTTCAAATGCATTTGTTTTAATTTATGTTTAACCTTTTTTTTCGAAAATTTAATTCTTTGGTTGAAGATTCATCTTCGTAGTTGGAAGATTCAATTCCATCAAAACTTCAAAATTTTTGTTAAAAATTTGTTTCTTTCGTTTAAAATCTTACTATAGGGTATCTTCATTAATGCTTTTTAAAAGAATTTATTTCCTTATTATTCCATTATGTTCTTGAAATTTATAATGCTTAATTCTTTATAAAGTTTGTATAATAATTTGTATAATAATTATTATAAACGTTTAAAAATCGACCGGGAAAAATGTAATTTTTGTTCAGGAAAACCGGGAAATAGTCTGTAATTTTTTTTGAAGATAGAGTGGCCACCATGTTGAAGTTTATATAATTTTTTTGGAAACTATTAAAATGATTAAATTGTAATTTAGAGCGCAGAGGAAACTCCAATTTCAACAACGCCAAAAAACGAATCTCCTTCTCAGGAATCGCTCACTTCGCCTCACGCTGGTCGAAAACGAAGAAAGATTAAAAGAAGAAAATCTTCGTGTAGTTCTCCGGGAAAATTGAGAAAAGTAGAAGTGGATGATACCGGAAACCAAAGTGATACCAACATGGATTCTGTACATTCCGATTACGAGCAGAGAGATGAGGAAACGAGCAGAGAAGCTGGTAATTATTTTTATTGGTATTACAATTTCTAATAGAGCGCTAAAAAGTATGTTTTTCTTTTTAAACAAATTTTTAATTGGAAGTACACAAAACTGTTGAATTTTAAACTAAAAAAAAATGATACAAAAAAGTTAAATTTTAATCAAAGAAATTAATTTTGTAATTAAAGATTAATTCCTTACCCTAGAAGATTAATATTCTACCATAAAAGGTTTTTGAACTAAAATTATGAATCAGCAAACAGAAAATAAATTTTTACCAAAATAATTGCATTTTCAACTAAGAAGTTGAATTTTTAAGCATAAAAGATGAATTTTTAATAAAAAATGATATTTAAATGAAAGAATATTCTCATTTTTAATAAAAAACAGTTAAATTCAACAAAAAAATACAAAAATTCAACAAGATAGTTTAATCCTTAATAAAAACAGGTTATTTTCAGCAAAAGAGTTGCATTTTTAGAGAAAAGAGATCAAATTTCAAATTAGTTATTTTGGGTTGTAAATTAACTTTTTTGGTGAAACTCCATATTGTCGGTTTGAAAATTCTATTTTCTTTTTTTAAAAATCGTATTTCTACGTAAAAATATAATTAATTAATAAAAAAGTTATTTTCCAACAAAATTGTTTAATTTTAAAGCCAAAGAACGAAATTTCTACTAAAAAGTTAAATTTTCATTCAAAGAACTACATTTTTTTTACCAAATAGATTTATTTTTCACTAAGAAGTTTAATATTCTGCCATAAAAAAGAATTTTCAATCAAATAAATTAATTTTCAAATTAAGAGGATACATTTTCAATCAAACGTAATATAGTTCTATTTTCAGTAAAGAAAAATTAATTTAAAAAAAATAAAGAAAATTAAAAGTTTCAGAAAAGTATTCAAATTTGAAACAAAAAGAAAGGTTCTAGATCTATTTTTAATTCAGAAGTTGAATTTTCAACTAAAAAATATTTTTATTTTCTACCAAAAACAGTTGGATTATTTAAATAAAGGCTTTCACAAAGTAGTTGAATCATCAATGAAAACAGATTCATTTTCAGCCAAAGAATTGTATTTTTTTGCAACAAAAATTACATTTATACAGATAAATTTACATGAATTTTAATTTTAATTTTTCTTTAAGAATTGAATTTTCAACTAAGAGAAGTTTTTTAGTCAATAAAAAAATGTCATCCAAATTGTTGAATTTGTTTGCCAAAAGGCAAATTGTTTACAAAACAGTGGAATTTTCAACAAAAGATGTGATTTTTCAACCCAATAGTTGAATACTCAAATAAAGAAAATAAATTTTTAACCAAAAATGGAATATTACAATTTTTAGTTACAAATAGTATTTCTGAACAACAACAAAAAAAGAATTTGAAACAAAATATTAAAATTTTTAAATAAAAAAAGGTTTTTAATTGATATTTCAACCGAAAAATATTTTTATTTTTAACCAAAGAATGGTTTTTTATGGCTGAACAATTATCTTCTTGCTGAAATTTTAACTCTTGATGAGAATTCGACTTTTTGGTTTAAAAATTCATCAGTTACCGCAGATATATATATTTTTTTTGCAAAAATACAACTATTTGGTTGCGAATTAATTTGTTTTTATTGAGGATTCAACTAATTTCATGAAATTTCACGTTTTTTTGTTAGATTTAACTGTTTTTGGTTGAATATAAAAGTATGTTTTAGTTGAAATATCAACAATTATATTTTTGTTAAGAATTCATCGTTTTTCGTAAAAAATTCAACTACTGATTTTGTTAAAAAATTAATTTGTTTTTAATGAATTATCATTTACTACATACAACTTTCTTTATGGTTCAAAATTGAACTATTCTGTTGAAAATTAATTTTTGGTTGTTAAAAACTAATTTGTTCAAAAATGAAAATATTTCCTATTTGATTGAAAATTCATGTATTTTGTTAAAAATTCGTTTTTTATCGTAGAATATTTATTTTATTAAATAAAAAATACATGTTTTTAGTTAAAAAAATTAATTTCTTTAATTAAAAATTTATCTTTTTATAGAAAATTTGTTTTGTGGCTTTAAAATTCAACAATTTCGTTGAAAATTAACTATTTTTTAATGAATTATATTTTTGGGTTGAAAACTCAAATGTTTCATACAAAATTTGTTTTTTGCCTTGAAAATTCAAACTTTTCAATTATTATTTTTTTCCTTATTCATTATTTATATTGCCATGACAATTCTAAATAGAGCGCAAAAAATATCAGTTTTTAAATCCTTTTTTAATTGGAAGAGACTATGAAATATTCCTAATTGAAATTTTATAGTGATCAATTTCCTACATCAAAGTTTAAAAAATAAATTCTGAATGAGGAATGAAAATATTTTCTAGAAAGTCAGGGAATTTAAAACTGGTCAGGGGACGTCAATGAATACTTGCAATATAAAATTGAATAACAATTATTCTTCATTTGTAAAAATAGCTTTATATTACTGTATTTAATTTTTTCATGATAATTCTTTTTTGTTTTGTTTTCAAATTATTTTTGTAATTGAAAAATAACCTATTCTATTTTTGGTTCGAAATTAAAGTATCCAGTTAGAAATTCATTCTTTTTTATAGAAATTTAATTTTCTTAATCCAAAATTCATTTTTTTGTGTGTGAAACTTTTAAAATTTGTTTGCAGTTTTTTCCCTCTCTTGACTTTGGTTAAATAAGGAGCTTTTTTTATTGAAAATTCGTTTTTTCTTTGACTATTTTTGAATATTCCATAATTTTTGTTAAAAATTCATATGTTTGGTTGAACATTAATTTTTTAAATTAAAAATTTAACTATTTAATTTTTAGTTGAAAAAAGATCTTTTTAAATTTGAAAATTTTTCTTCTTTGGTAGAACTTAATCTTCCTGATTGAAAATTAATCTTTTTGTTGTAAATTTGACTATTCTGGTCAAATATTCATTAATTTATTTGAAAATTTATCTTTTTTATTCAAGATTCAACTGTTCCAGTTAAAGATTCCTCATTTTAGCTAAAAATTAATTAGTTTGGTTGAAAATTAATTTTTTTAAATAAAAATTGTACTATTCCATTTTTGTGAAAATTATATTTATTTAGTTCAAAATTTAACTATTTGGCTAAAATTTTTGTCTTTTTTAGTAGAAAATGAATTTTCTTGTTTCTGGAATTCATCTTTTTGGTTAATAATTCAATTTTTCCAGTAAAATATTTTTTTAGTTGAAAATGCTTCTTTTGGCTTAAAACAAAATTATTTGGTTAGAAGTTCCTCTTTTGTTAAAAAAATCCTTACTTTGATTGAAGTTCTTTTGTTTGTGTGTAAAAAATTCATTTTTTTAACTGAAACTTTAAGTATTCCATTTTTTGTTGAAAATTGACCTTTTTATTTCAAACTTCAACTGTTTCGTTGATTTTTTTTAGTTGAATATTTAACTGTTTGGTTGAGAATTCATGCATTTCGTTGAAAAAATATCTTTTTTGTAGAAAACTTTTTGCATTTTTTGTTGAAAAATCTTTTTGAGTAGAAAATTAATTTTCTTGTTTGAAAATTTATCTTTTTTTGTTCTAGATTGAATTTTCCCGTAAAATATTTATAATTTTAGTTGAAAATTCTTTGTTTTTTTTGCTTAAAATATAATTACTTGATTTTAAATACCTTTTTTGTTACAAATTCATAATTTTGATTGAAAATTTATCTTTTTCGGTTGTAAATTGGTGTTTATTATTTGAAATTTTAATTATTTGGTTGAGAATTCATGTACTTTCTTGAAAAATTGAATTTTTATTTTAAAGAAAACTAATCTTTTTGGTTGAAAATACAACTATTCCAGTTAAAGATTCATCATTTAAGTTGAAAATTCATACTGTTTGGTTAAAATTTAACTGAAAAAATTGAGTATTTCATTTTTCGTAGAAAGTGGATATTTTTAGTGGAAAATTTAACGACTTGTTTACAAATTGGCATTTTTAGTTTAAAATTCATGTATTTTGTTGAAAGAATTGTGTCTTTGGTAGAAAATTATTCCTGTTGTTTGAACATTCATCTTTTTTTTTCTGTTAAAATTGAATTGAAAATTTAAGTGTTCCATTTTTTGTGGAAAATTTGTATTTTTTAGTGTAAAATTGAACTCCTTGCTTAGAAATGTTAATTTTTGTTGAAAAATCATGTATTTGGTTGAAAAATTGTCTCTTTTGATAGAAAATTATTCCTATTGTATGCAAATTTATCTTTTGAGAATAAAATTCAAGTGTTTCAGTTAATTAATCACCATTGTAGTTGAAAGCTCATCTTTTTGTTTGAAAATACAATTACTTGGTTTAAAGTTAGACTGTTTTGTTAAAAATGCATGACTTCGGATGATTTTTTTTATCTGGTAAATTAATTTTTTTAACTGTAAACTTGAGTATTATATTTTTTCTTGAAAACTGACATATTTAATCAAAACTTCAACTATTTCGTTTAAAATTGGTCTTTATTATTTTAAGTTTGAACTATTTGGTTGAGGATTCACGTATTTTTTTGAAGAATTTTTCTCTTTGGTAAAAATTTAATATTCTTCTTTGCTAAAAATTTGTTTAAAAGTTCATCCAGTTTTTTAATTAATTTTATCATTAATTTTGCTTAAATATACTTCAGAGACAATTCCAGGAAATGGTAAATTATATTTTTAGTATTATTTATTTATTTATTTAATCGGCGGTTTTAATAAATTTAAGAATATTTTGTAATATAATTTGTTAAAGCTTTCCAAATTAAACATATTCTATTTTTGGTTGAAAAATGACCTTTTTAATTAAAAATTCAAATGTCTTGTTAAAAATTGATCTTTCTTAGTTGAAGTTTTAATTATTTGATTGAAAGTTAATGTATTTTATTAAAAAATCGCTTTATTGATAGAAAATTAATCTTTTTGGTTGAAAATAACTGAAAACTTATCTGTTACATTTTTGGTTAAAATCTGACCTTTTCCATTCAAACTTCAACTATTTGGTTACAATTTTTTTTTCAGGTGAAAATTTAACTATTTTGTTGAGACTTCATGTATTTCGTTCAAAAATCTCTTTTTTGTAGAAAATCATTCTTTGTGGTTAAAAATGCAACTTTTTCAGTTAGAGATTCATGATTTTATTTGAAAATCCATCTTTTTTGGTTAAAATTTAACTGCAAATTTAAGTATTCTATTTTTGACGTGAAATTAATCTTTTTTAGTTGAAAATTCAACTGTTTGGTTCAGAATTTATGTTTTGTTTAAAAAAATTATTTTTTTGTTGTTGAAAGTTAATTTTTCTGTGTGAAAATTAAATTTTTTGTTTGGAAATTCATTTTTCTTGTAGAAAATGCAGGTGTTACAGTTAAATATTCATAATTTTGGTTGAAAATGTATCTTTTTGGTTGAAATTAAAATTACTTGGTTAAAAGTTAAACTGTTTTGTTTAAAATTCATGACTTTTTTTGGGGAGAGGGAGGGTAATTTTTATAACTGCAAAATCAAGTATTCTATTTTTGGTTGAAAACTGAAATTTTCAATTTAAAAAAATTCAATTATTTGATAGAAAATTGATATTTTTTAGCTGAAATTTTAATTATTTGCTTGAAAATTCTTGTTTTGTTATTATTTTTTTTTAAACTGAAAATGTAACTATTCCATCCATCTTCTTTCGTTGAAAATACACGTCCTTTGTTAAAAATTCAGTTCTTTGTTTGAAAATTCAACTTATTTGTATAAAATTCGTTTTTTTGCTTGAAAATTCGACAATTTGGTTGGAAATTACCTTTTTTCTTAATTAATTATATTTTTTGATTAAAAACAGATCGGTTTCGTAGCAAAATTGTTTTTTTGTACGGAAAATTCTACAGTTTGGATTTTTTCCCATTTTTGATTGAAAAGTCTTTCTTGGTTGAAAATTTTAACTATTTACTTGAAAATTAATTTGCTTTTATGGAGGATTGAACTATTTTGTGGAAAATTCATCTTTTTTTGTATACTTTTTCGTATAAAAATATAATCAACGATTATATTTTTTATTAAGAATTTAGCTTCTTTAGTTTAAAATCCATCTATGCGGTTGAAAATTTATATATTTTGTTACAAAATCCTGAATGAGGAATAAAAATATTTTCTGGAAATTTATTGAATTTAAAACTGGTCAGGGACATGTCAGGAAATCTCAGATAATTCTGTTTAAAGTCAGAGAATTTTTTAGCTTTATATTACTGTATTTAACTGTTTTCTTGATAATTCTTTTTTTTTTTTTTTTTTTTTTTTAAATTAAATTTTTAAACTGAAAATAAGATATTCTAGTTTTGCTTGAAAATGGACCATTTTTAGTCGAAAATTGAATTATCTGGTTGAAAATTCGTTCCTATTAGTAGAAAATTTATCTTCTTAGTTGAAAATTATTATTTTCTTTCCTTTTCTTTCAGTGTTTCTAATTTAAATGTTTAAATTTATCATCTGATAGGAATGAATGAACGAGAACCAGAAGAATCTCGCCGAGATCGTTCGCCCCTGATAATTCGGCCAGTGGCAGCGAATGAAAATCTACAACCGCAGGATTCACACTCTGATTCCGAAGGTTCACATCTCCACACTTTAATGCCACTGCAACCTTACTCGCCCCTCCACATTCCTCAATTTCCAGCATCTATGGCAGTCGGATTCCCTCCAATTCCTTTCGTCACACAGGCCCAAAATATCCTCGCAGCTCCAGCGATTGGCGCCTCATCTTCTGGGAAAATAAGAGGCGCCTCTGACTGTCCAGGTGCCTGTCCACTTTGCGGTGCGACTCTGAGACAGGCGCGAAATTTGAGAAGACACCTGGTCTCCTCCTGCAAATACCGACTGAGCAGCGACGCAGGTTTGAGAAATCAATCGCCCTCGGATTCGATGATGATTGAAATTAAACCGGAAGTTGATGTGGCCGGTTTTTCGGCACCGGAAGGCTTTAGAATAGAGGAGAGCAGCAATAGTGCGAATGTCGTCGTCGTTTCGCCAAATAAGAATCTTTCGTCTCCCACAATTGCGAGATGAAATTAGCTTGAAATGAGGGGGAAAGCTGATGAAAAAGTGAGATATGCAAATAAGGAACAAAAGAGTTTTAGAAGATTGTGAAGGAATATTTTTTTTGTTTAGATCTTCTCGGGCATATTAATTACTTAAAAGAAAAACGGAAAGGATTTTATCGTGAAGTAGATGCCAAAAATATTTTAGTGTAATTTTTCTTTCTAAATGGGACTTAGAACTTGCAAGACAAATTGTCGAGATGACGTCAGAATAGTGAGGTTGTCTATCCTACCTGGAAAACCTGAAATTGTCAGGGAATTTTATTTGAAAGTCAAGGAATTTTTTCAAGAGTGTACTTAATTTTTTTTAACTGCAATATAAATTTAACAATTCATGTGTTTCTTGAATTCAACTGTTTCCAATTAAAAATTAAAATCTTTTTTTGTTGAAATATCTACTACCTTTTTTTTGTTCAAAATTCATATATTTTTTTAAACGAAAATTTTATTCCTTGGCAGAAAGTGAAACTCTTTGATTAAATTTTTATAAAAGTTAAATTTTTTGGTTGGTCATTCAACATTTTTATTGAAAATCCATGTCTTTCGAAAATCATGTCTTTGATTGAAGATTAATTTTCTTGAACTAAAAATATAACTGTTGAATTCTTGGTTCAAAATTAGTCTTTTTTAGCCGAAAATTAATCTTTGGTTTAAAGTCAACTATTTTAGTTGAAGATAAATCATGTTTGTTTAAAATTATTTTTTCACACTGAAAATTAGTTGTCATTTTAGTTTAAAGTTCATCTCTGGTTGAGCGTTATTTTTTTTTACTATACATTTTATTATTTGATAAAAAATAATCTTTTTGGTTTACAATAAAACTTTTCCATTTGAATATTAATCATTTGAGTTGATAAATTCATTACATTCTTCGAAAAAGTAACTATTTTCTTAAAACTAGTTTTTTTTTTTGTTGAAAGTTATTTTTTTCTTTAATTGAAAATGTAGTTATTGAAATAAAATAACTTCAATTTTTTGTTGAGAATTTATATTTTTTAGTTAAAAATGTATATAATTTGTTGAAAAGTCGTCTCTTTGGGAAAAATTAATTTTCTTGTTAGAAAATTCATCTTTTTAGTTGTAAATTTTTAACTAAAATTATGAATTTTTAACTTGAATGAATTTTTAACTAAAA
>JAAAKG020050481.1:0-18404 GCA_010014905.2 Druon quercuslanigerum
GGGAAACTTTGTTTTCCTTCTTACTTTTTGAATATAAGAAAACGATCGAAGAAAGGTTTCACTTCATTATCTCATTTGATTATTGAAGTTTATTTAAAATAATTGAAGATATAGGAGCGAATGCGGTGGCAAATTTTTATATAAACTACTTGAGATCTGAACTTCCCCTAGGGCTCTTATAAGGTTTTGTTATGTTGATTGACACATGGTTTCGTTTGCTCTAATGCTGCTATCTAATAACGGGTGTCGAACACCCGTAAATAAGCATGGAGACAGGCGTCTCAACGGGAGTGTAAAGCGGATATACTTTTACCATTCTTTTGTGACGAGAGGATTTATTTCGTTTTTCAGTCTTCTAAAATTATTCACGTTTTCCTAAAAAGTTTTACTGTCGTTAAATAATTCAAGACCCACAATAATGCTATGTTCAAAACTCGATTTTTTATTTCTGAGTAGATTTTGGTACGCTTTTTAGCTTTGATATCATTCAATTTAATCTGTCTAGAAGATTTAGCCCTCCTAGCAGTTTTTAATACACTCATTAATAAATTTTTAGATTGTTGGCAATCACTATGGAACCACCGTTTGTCACGCTTAGGTTGACCATACAATCTTTCCCTATTTTAGGCTTATCAGCTAATTTTACGCTATCAATGATTACCTCCGTTAGATTCGAGCTTAAACCGCCCATATCCGTTTTATCAAAATTATTTTTAAGCTTATTTGATAAGTAGAGTTAGTTCGAAAATATTTCTCGCTTGCTATCTTCCCACTTAAAGCATGTTGATGACTATTTGTTGTTTACTTTCAAAAAGTCAGACTGACTGGCAGAAGAAGCAAGACAACAGAAGGAGAAAAAGACAGGGAAATTATCAAAAAGGAAAACAGAGTGATCCACTTTCAGGTTTCAGGCTTCTGAAATGAGATTTAAGAATCCCAAAAGCCACGCTTTAAAGATTTTCATCGTCCTTCTCTGCAAATCCAATCACTATCAAATTTTTATTTCTGAGCGCTCAGTCCATAGCTTCCATTTTTTGGCCCTACTCCGAGATAATAGATTCTAATTTTCCTTGTTTGCCTTTGAGTTCCTTATTTTTAAGTGTGAGATGGTCAGTTTTATGGTTAAGAGATGAAAGCGTCCTAAGTCATATTCGTGGTCATTATGCCAAGTATAAATATGCTAGGGTTACAGTATAGGAGCGATGATTAGCAAATACAAGCACCAGCTAGAGAAAGATAGACACTACACAAAGGAAACGTGAAAGAATATGCAGGCTACTTTTTGTCACTGTTTATTATGCAATAGACTGAACTCCATCGAAATCGCTCTAGCAAAGCCTTATAGAGAATATTGATCACAATTTACCAGTAAAAACAAAAAAAGTTTGGTGAGCGAATTATTATGCGACCGACTACCATACTGGCACAGTGGCGCGCCTAGTGACCATAAATGTTCCACATACGCTCCTATCCCATTCTTTGTCCCAATTTGCCCATACGATTTTATATACAAATCCATGTGAAATCCCACATGGGTTCCCATGTTGTTCCGATATGGGTACTCCTTATATAGGCCTAATTGTTCCAATGTACCAATAAAGAAGTCTAATAATAAATTTAATAATCATAAATTCACGAAATGATAATAAATAAATGCATTTCTAAAACTTTCCAGCTTTCCTGTTACTTACTCTTTTAAAACCGCTGCAACATCTGAGTCTGTGATGTTAGTATTATCCATTACTATGTTCTTGCTTTTTATTGTCTTGCTCTATAATAATAAAGTACCGTTCCAATAAAAAAAATACGCCCGCGTCGGGCTCGTTTTTGTACGTTCATGCTTACACTTCAAATACATTTTTTCAAATATTATAAATATTGTAACCTAAGTCCAAAACTGGTTTAAGCTTCTGATGAATTACAGTCATTAATTGAACTGGAATTTTGTTTTCCATTTGTTTCTAAAGAAGGTTCTTAAAGCACCTACGGATTTGACGATTACATTCTGATTGTTGGATATTTCCTCAGGTAAAATATATTTAAAAAAAGTGAAAGTCATTCCTGAAGTAAATTTTAACAAGGAACTCAATGGTGACCTTAATTTTGACCTTCAAGTTGATCTTGGTGATGATCTTCAAGGTTTTTCAAGGCTTTTTCCAAGCAGTTTACGTTTACGTTTAGCGTTACCCAGGAACAACGACGTGGACGTAGTAAATTCTGTTCCCTTTGAGGTGCTTGATTAGCGTGACTCTCCTTGCCTCTCACATTTCGGGGTGCTTGATTAGCGTGAGTCCCCTTGCCTCTCACGCTTCAGTGAAGATGTTGGAACTGAAAACCTTGAGCTTCTTGACAAAAAGCTACGCGATTGTAAAAATGAGTTACAGCATTACGAATCATCTCCCTATTAATAAAAGTAGCCTCTTGCAGAATCCGATTCTGCAATTCGTCTAAGCTTTGGGGTTGCGTTAAGTATACTTTGCTCTTTAAATAACCCTAAAGAAAATAGTCGAGAGGCGTCAGATCTCGAACCTCCCTACCGTAATGAGCTGCTGCTCCGCCCTGCTGGAACCAAATATTTTGAAAATTTTCGCCTGTAATCGGCAGACGTTCTATTTCAGAAAGTCTGATACATCTGCGTCAAGAGTTGGCAACGCGCAGGCAGAATGAGCGTATCATTGAGAACAGTTGATTCCGGCACGGTGTGTAGAGGAGATCCAACGAGAAAGTGAGCTGGTGTTAAGGCGACAACATTATTAGGGTCGTGCTTTAACGACTGTATAGGTCTCGAGTTCAGGCAGACTTCTACCTGAGAACGGTAATTTAAATTTCCACTTAATCTGGTGATCTGTAAGATAACGCACTATTTTAGAAACTTTAGCTGATGCTGCACAAAACATTTCTCGTAGTTGCCGATCAGCTCCCACGAAGGTAGTGCCGTTGTTACTATACAAAGTCTTAAAAACTCCTCAAAGGGCCGTTAATCTCTTGAAAGCGTCGATGAATGCATCTGTAGTAGCATCTGAAGCGACCTTCAAATGAATCTCCCGAGTTCTTTGGAAGTACGCATTCAGATAAGGCCGGCTTAGTCAACACCAGTCTCCACAAAAGGTCGCGAATTTTTATTGACTCTGAAAGGTGACAACAGAGCGATCACTTGGGTGGAAGGTAATTCTCAATGTCGAGCAAATGTCACGCACAGACTCAACGCCCTTTTTACTACCGAGCGGCCCGACAAGATTGCAATTCATCTTGAAGTGCAATCTGCAGGGTTGTCGGTTCCAGGTACATGTCGCCAAGTAGCATCAGGTAGAATCCTCTGAATCCCAGAGATCCGATTAGATATGAATGTCACCCAGCGTAGGGGATGACCTTTAATCAAATCTAGAGTATTTGCAGAATCCGACCACAGATATGAAGGTACTGAAGATGACAAATTTAGCACACATCGTATGTATGCTACCACGCGAAGCAGAATAACTGCAGGACGAAATTCCAATCTTGCAATTGAAGTTTCTCCTTTCCGCCTATTCGAAAGCATCGCCAAGACCAGCTCCGACCCTGGTCAAATATGAAATGAAAACAATCGGAACCTGTTTGCCATAAGATCCCCAATGCTCGGAATGTAGGGTCCTGTTTAAAAGAAAAATAAGTAGATGACTCTCGGAATGCAGGTGCAATTCATTGCAAAACATCCTCTCGCTTGGACAGCCAATTTTTAAGAGTGAAACCTCCAGCTCTTAATAATAGGTCGACCTGTCAACCTTTTTTTCAAGCCTCCTCCGTTAAGGCGACGCCTGACAGTACGTCGTCGACGTATATCTTTTCCCTCAAGAGATCAGTAGCGAGAGGGTAATCGTCACCCTCACCTTCAGCAAGTTGGAAAGTGGGATTCTGCGGATGGCCTCAGATGCAACGAAACATTTTATCCATATCCGCCGTTAATACGGCAACATATCTGCGCCACCGCAGAATCACATCAGCCAATTCCGTTTGAAGTTTCGGGCCGAGATACAGTAGATCAATCAAAGACAGTCCTGTCTCTGTGCGTTGCGATGCGTTGAATACTTCCCGTAGTTTTGTGCTCTAACTACTCTCCTTGATCATGCAATGCTGTAGGAGATAGTATCCAGTAGTTGGTAGTTGGCCTGAGTTGGTAGTTGATAGATTGCCCAATTTCATTATAAGTGATCTTTCAGTTGATGGCAGACAACATAACGAACTTCACACGTTCGGTGATAAGAGTAGACCATCAGCTTCTTACACTCATCCTCGGCTATACTAGATCGATACAAATTTGCAGGTATATCCTCCTGGACAGCAAACCTACGTAACAATGGTTAGAGTTCGTACTTTACAGTTCGTTGTAAACCCACAATCGATAGTTGACCTGCACTAGACTCATCAGACATGAGTTCTGATAAAATCCAACCCAACAATGTGTGATGAGCGTTTGTAGTTCCCAATGCTCCCTTCCTCAGTCCATCTACAAGAACGTATGAATAGACGTTAGCGCGAGAATCATTTCCAAAATGCCCCTTCTGTTATGAAAGGGCCTGCCTAATTCAAACCTCTTAGGTGGTGCTAGTCCTAAACAATGAGGCCATCTGGAGAAATGTAAGTGATGCTCGCTGATTGATAAGGTAACTGTAGTTGCTGTACCAGTGATTCTGAATTAAAGGAAGCATGAGGCCCTTGGTCTGGTAGAACTCTAGTATGGTGGCGCCCTCGATCAGATCCTTCGGTATTTACAAGAGCCGTGTCCAGGAGCACCGTTCCGTTTAGTCATACAATATTTTGTGACAAGCGAGAAGTGATTCCAGCTGCAGAATTGTTAGGAGAATTAGAAAAGGCCTTACTATTTAGATTATTATTGGTAGTTGAAACATAATCCATTTGACCTCATTATATCTCTCCACCCCTTGATAGTCTTCTCATGAAAATTAGTACCGGCCATTACAATATGCTGCCCCCACCAAAAGCTCCACGTCTCTTTTTTTAAGGAAGCATTCTGAGCATGTAACGAATTACTTTTTTTACCAATCTTGTTATTCTTGTTGTTGTCTCGTGGTGCCTTGGACTTGCTAGTGGAAACAAGTCCCGAATTTTCAACAGCTTTCAAAGATGTCGCCTTGCTCGTAAAAAAAGTATGCAAGGTTTCGTACTTCGGCCGTATATTCGACGCAACCAAACTGTCCCCCCAGGAGTTGCGAGTTGTTAAATCCAATCGCTGAACGAGCATGAAGCATCTTTTGGGCATTTCAAAGAAGCCAATGCTCTAATGCGCTCTCTTTTGACATGAAAAGTTAATTAAATAGTTTTGGCCAAGTAACTATTTATAAGGATTCTATTATTGTGGTATCGGGCCAATAATGTCTCCCATGCTCCTTCAAAATTAGCCGCTGTTGTTGAGATTTTAACGATCAGTTACGCCGTCTTACCTGTCAAACTGGCCTTTAGATAGTGCAATTTTTACACTATCGTTATCACTAAGCCTCGAGGTAAAAAAGGTCTATAAAAGAGGGCCACTTTGTATAAATCGCGAAAAACTTCGGCAATTCTAATCGCGGAAAATTTGGCCGATTGCTAAACTTGGACATATCATGATGAACCTATCTGCATTGACTTTTCAGTGCTTTAGATGCCTTTGATCGTAAATATTTTACCTCCGCTTCAGAAAAAAATACCGATTTAAAATAACTGCTGTCCAAATTTTCGCTTTTTCCGTTGCCATTATGTCATTATTCCCGTAAAATTACGTTCACGTTTTCTCCAAAGAGTCCAATCGTGCTTTCTCTGCATTATTATTTATCTTCTGCACACCAAGCTTTTTAATTAGTAACGGCGTTGCATATACTCTTAGAATTGTCTAGCTGTTGAGCAAAATATTTAGTAATAGGCAACATTGTTACCAATTAACAAAAAAAAAAGAAAGTCGAGCGTCCCTTGTTGGCGCTAGAACCACGTTCGTAGCAGCTGTCTAGAGCTCGACCGGAAAAATATTGTCAGTAACCGGTTTGCACCGGCGGCACCTGTTCACAAGTTCGGGATGAGTCGGCGCGAACCGCTCTCACTCCACACTTCCTGCAATCACAGAGACTCGTCTCGAAGCATGGTGGCGCGCACTGAGCACAACGTGTAAGATGTTACTGTACGCTGTACACAAAGCCGGTGTGACGTTGAATGTGTCACTAGCGCAACTACTGCAAGCGACCTCACGCTACTGCGCCTACGCGTTGAAACCTTGCCTGTAAAATATTTGTTTTAACTGTCACGGGTACTAAAAACACTAAAATTCACTAATATTACATAATTGCATATGAAATCCGATTCGCAGGACTACATGTGCAATTTAATCCTTGAAAAAGTCAGCTGTTTGCATATATAATGCCACTGACTAAAGGTGCTCAGAAAAGACAGTCACAATTTGTTCACCAAGGGTTATTTTAAAATTCACAATGCCAGAAATACAAAAGAAAGAGAGAAAAGCGTAATACAGGGGTGCTAACGCGAACTGTGGGTAGAGGGGTACTGACTCTTCCCTCGACCGACCTTAGTGCACGTGTAAAGTGGACGTGCAGGTGCACGATAAGAGACTTATGGCCGTGCATGGATTCAAAGTCACCCGCGAGCGTGAAAGAAAGAAGATCTCGTTGAAATCGTCAACAAGTATTTTTCGTGAAATCGTTACCGCTGGCTTGGGAAAGCGAGGGATGAGCATACTTTGACTTAAGGTTGACTGTAAGCGGGCCTGCAAGAAGTGAGTAGCGACACTGCCTAGTTGAGCTGAGAGACTCATGTCATCGCATAAATTAACTTATGTGCCCAGGTGCGGGGTAATACTAGATCTATCTCTGTTAACAGAGAAAAGGTGGGATCCTGTTCCTCGATGAGTGTGTGAGGGATCTCAAAAACTGAAGGATAGGAAGGATTTGGAATGTCAAGAGAACGGGTGAAGTCAAGTATTAAACAGAAAATTTTAATATATAAACTAGGGTTTATTAGACCAACTTACAATAATGACTCTCCGTATAGGACGTCTCTCAAAAGCCCGAACCGGGTGGCGAAGCCGAGAGCGGGCCAGCGAGGTCTTTGGGGCACCCGGGCGATGAAGCCAAGATACTTGAAACGTCGTCATGCGTTTGAGATACCAAAGGGGGTTTTGGAATCTTAACAGGTACCGACTACGTGATCGTGCAAAGAGCACCAGACTGACGACACTGCTGGGAGCACAGGGCTGAAGACTCGGGGATGAGGTTTTGGGGTATATAGGCCGGGGTGGCTTTCCCCACTCCTAGTCCTAGGCCCACAGGGCCGTGTAGTAGTGGGGTGCTTGTAACTTTGTTACAACCCCCCCATTCTCCGTTTGGGACGTCGTTTATTCTTTCAATAATTCTTCAGTCTTCTCGATTTCGTCGTTGAGGTTCATGTAAGATTCTTCCTCTGTTAAGTCCATTTGGATATATTCATTATCTTCTTCTTCGCTTTTCTTATCTTGTATTTTTTGGGGTGTTTGTCTTTCTTTTAGTTCTATCCATTCTTCCTTCGTTAGAGTAATTTTTATAATTTCTTTAAATTCTTGACTTGCCTCTATCCAGCCTGCTCTTAGGTATTTGGTCCTTGACAAATCAGGAATAGTGTGGTAATTTCTTGTCCTGTTCAACATCTTTTCACAGTACGTATTGTGAAGAATATATGCTTTTACTGGAACCATCCTTTCGCAATGCCTGCACTGCCACATCTTTATGTCTTCCATCTTCTTCTTATCAGCTGAAACATAATTTAATGCATCCTATCTTTGAACAAAAGCCAAAACAAAAACAAAATTTTTATTCCTTTTCTAATATCTCGTTTCTTATTATTTTTCAAAAACGTAAAATCTAGAGTCTTTATTTTAAATATATTTTTTACAATTTGCTTATCATAATATTTTTTCAAAATTTTTAGTGTTATCCATTCAAATGAGTATTATTTTGAAGTTCCGTTTACCATGATTCTTCTTTCCTGAAAATTAACTTATATCTAACTTCTATTTTTATTTTTAAACAGAAATTAAACTTGGCCTCTTATAGCCGTATTTATTTTTATTTGCAGCTTACAAATTTTCTTTGTAAAATTCGTTTCTTCATATGAAAATTCGGTTAAGTTATTTAAAAAAAAATTTTACATCTGTGGAGCATATAAAAGTAAAATTAGCTTCTCTGTTGTGTTTGTAAAGTGTCAAAAATAATCTTTCTGTGGTGTATTTTGATAAGTAATGGAAGTCTTATTTTTATTTACATGTCTGTGTCCTAATCCGTAGAAGATTCCTCTTTATCTTCTGTAATCGTGTCGAGTATTTTTTTATTTTGTTCTATTTTCTTTTGAGCTTTTTTTATCTCCTTTCTTTTCCTTATTTTCTCCTCTTGTTCTTCTTTTCATCTTAATCTCTCTTCCTCTAATTTTTCTTCTTTCCTTTCCCTTGTCGGCACCTTTGTATATTTTTCTTGTCTTCCTTTCAACAACTCTCTCATTTTTTCCGTTTCCTTTTCTAGCTGTTCTCTTTTTTGTTAAATTTTAATTTTGTTAAATATTTCTTCTAATTTTTGCTCTTCTTCCTGTTTCTGTTTTCGCATTTCCTCCTCTTCTTTTTGCTTTTTTTCTTTCAATCCTTTTCTTATCTCTTCCATTGTTGGAAGGCCGTAAAAAATTATTTTCTCCTCCACCAATTTTTGGATTCTCGGATATTCATTTATCTTTCCACTTCCGCTCTCTTGCTTCTCTCTATCCCCTTCATTCTTTTTGTCTTCTCTTATATTGTCTCTGTTGATGGTGGTTGAAGAAGATCAACCCACTTTTTACATGAGTGGGTCAATAATTCTTCCCCCACCAACCCTTGAAAGCAATCCTTGCATTTGAGGACTAAACGTGTAACAGAATCAAATTATTCACATGCATGCTATTCAAAAAGAAAAAAATTCAAACTTTGCTTTACTTTTTACTAATAAATTTTTTAATATCTTTTACGTTCCAATTACCTAAAGATTTACCATTCTTTGTTTTAATTTCGTAAACTGTTGGTGAAATTTTTGCTTTGATGAAAAATGGTCCTTCGAAATTTTTAATCAATTTTTTAGCTATTCCTTCTCCTTTATTTGACAATGTTTTATTGCTTTTTAGTACTCGCTCGCCAATTTCAAAAGTTATAGGTCTACGTTTTAGATTGTAATACCTAGATTGTGCTTCATTTGGGGTATCTAAATTTTTAACCACTTCCTCTCTAATAATTTTTACTTTTCGCATCGTATTTGCCCATGTTTCTGAATCTTTAAATTTTGTTTCGCTTTTTCCCTCTTAATCTTTATTCAAGGCTTGTATGGGTTGAATTTCTCTACCTAAATTTAAAAAGCTGGTGTAAAACCTGTTGAAGAATGTTTACTAGTTTACTATGTTTGAGTGTCTAATACCAAATGTTTTCATCAAATTAATTATTGATTTATTTACGTACTCTTTTCCATTATCTGTCAACAAAATTGTAGGCGCTCCCCATTTTGAAATTATACGTTTATGAAATTCTTTTTTCAGAGTACATTCCGGGCCAAAAATAATTTTCAGATATTTTTGCGTATGTTTTTTCCATACCTAAATGGCCTGCTTGTTTATTATTATGATTTTCAATTAAAACTTGTTCCCTCAGTTCTTTCGGTATTGTTAATTTCCACGGTTTACTAACTAAATTTAACCTTGATTTTAAAGGGTCGGGTATAAAGAAATATAGTTGATTGTCGCGTATTCTCCAATTTTGATTTTCTTCAGGTTTATTTTTAACATGTATTATTTTACTTTTATACTAATTATCCTCAATTTCTTTAAAATCTTTTTCTTTATTTTCTACTACACTTGATAAAATACTAGAAACTTCTATTTTATTTTCATTAGATCTTGATAATACATCTGGAACATGGTTTAAACTTCCTTTTCTATAAACTATTTCATTATCGTATTCTAACAATTCCAGAGCCCATCTAGCTAATCGGCCAGTCGGATTTTTTAAATTATGAAGCTATTTCAATGCAATGTGATCTGTGATAACCTTAAAAAAATAACCCTCTAAATATGGTCTAAATTTTCGAATTGCCCAGACTGCTGCTCAACATTCCTTTTCTGAAGCCGAATATTTTCGTTCTGCCTCGTTCAGACCTCTACTTGCAAAAGCTATAACATAATTTTCGCCGTTTATTGTTTGTGTTAAAACGGCTCCTAATCCTACGTCACTAGCATCAGTTTCAAGTTGGAATGGGCTACCAAAATCAGGACAGGCTAAAATCGGTGCTGTTGTTAGTAAGTGTTTAATAGTCGTAAATGCCTGTTCCTGTTGGTCAGACCATTCCCACTCTACTTCCTTTTTTAATAATTTTTGTAAAGGTTCTATATAATTTCTTCAAATTTTGTAATAAATTTCCTATACCAAAAAGCCATTCCTATCAGTCTTTGAACTTGTTTAATTGTGTAAACTCATTATTTATTTTCTATAAAAGAATCAACTTCGCAAGTTTTATTATTAATTCTCGCATTTTCTCTTTCTTGTCTTTCTAATTACAATCGGAATCTTTTGCGACCTAATTTTGCTTTCTCTGCTCTTTCTCTTTATATTCTTTCTTTTTCCTTTCTATGTGTTTCTTCTTGCTCTAACCGACTCGATTCTAATCTTTCTCTGTCTCTTTCTCTTGTTTTTAATTTCTCTATATATTCTAGTCGTTTCTAATTCATCATTTTTTTCAATACCTACTGTTCTCATTTTCTAGTCTCCAATTACCTAACGTATTCTCAGTATTTGGAGATAGTATTAAAATTTCATGTCTATGTGAGGTGTGGTTTTGTCTGTTTAAGTTGGGGGTACTTTCTGTCTGCGTTTGTGTTTTTGTTATCGTTCTTGGGATTGCACCTGTCGCTTGCCTTTCTTTTACCTCCCCCCATTCTAAATCTCTATTTCTTACCGTTATGAATTCTAAATTTGTATTTATTTCTTCTCTTCCATTTTCTTTTTCGACCGATTGATTATCAATATTTTCGTTTGCTAGATTACTCGCATTTTCTTGTGCATTATTCTCTTAAAATATAATTTGCGGATTATCATTATTTTTCCTACTTTCTTGGACATTTTTGACCGGATTACCCATTTTCGTAATAATTTTTATTTTTCCCGATCTTAAATGCATTTCTTTTGATCTCTTAATCGACTAGCTCAGTGATTTGTATGGGCTGACTAAAAACCGGCACGTTCCCTTAAGTGAGCATCTCGGTTTTTACGATTGGGGATTCGCGTGGCCTGACGACTTAGCGAAATTATCCATTCAAGGCGTGAAAGTATGGAGTTGTTTGGATTGTGTAACTCAACTTCTAAATTCGCGCGCTAATTTCCGTTACTGACGCCGCTTTCTTTTTTTAACTTTTGTTCTTTTTCTTCAAAATTTATCTACTTTTTTCCTACTAATTGCTGCTATTTTTCGCTTATTTTTCAAATTTCATTTCCGTTTTTCCTAACCGTATTATTGCGATTTTTGTTTAGTTTAGTATATGTTTTTAAACCCCTCACTGGTGCAATCCGTCAACATGGAGTACACACAAGGCATTTTTTCTCAGGGTAAATTTTGTTTATTAAAGGTGGCAAAGCTTACGAACACGCGAAGTATACCAACTATTTTTTAACAGACATATATAACAGTCTACCCGCACTTTTTCGGTCTAAATTACATCTATATCCTACCCGCACTTTTCTTTAGCATTTTTCACCAAAATTCTCATCAATTTTCCACAATTCATTTAAATTAAAATTTTAATAAAAATTTTTTTTTAATGGCACACATGCATAATTTAAGCATCTTAATTTTCATTATTTTGGGACATTGACTTGCGTTTTCGGGAGTTTGAAGGGATTGTGGGTAATTTTAGGAGGGCGCCAAATTTGTGAGGGATCTCACAAATTAAAGGATAGGTAGGATTTGGAATGTCGAGAGAACGGTTGAAGTTAAGTATTAAACAGAAAATTTAAATATATAAAATAGGGTTTATCAGACCATCTTACAATAATGACTCTCCGTATAGGATATCGCTTAAAAGCCCGAACCGGGAAGCGAAGCCGAGAGCGGACGAGCGAGGTGTTTGGGACACCCGGGCTGAACAAAATAAATTTTATGGTTGGAAAATAAGACGATTCAGAGCCGCTGCCGTGAGACATATAATTAAATGAGTATAATCAATGCACGACTGGTAACCAACACAATATAACAATGGTGCGATGGTACTGCCCAAAGGCAGTATTCGTTGAAACAGAACGCATAAGGCCGTTCTCTCCGAGAAAAACATCGGTTATTCGTCCCAAAGGCCATGTCCCACGTCTAGACAGCGAGGTATCTACAATCAGTACAACGTCTTCAATTTGATAATTTCGCTTCGAGACTGTCCACTTATTTCGCTGTGAATGCGTATGCAGTTACTCCTGAGCCCAGCGTTTCCAAAACAGAGTACGCATTGCTTGGGAAAGGCACTAATGAGTAACGTACTTCAGATCTGTATGCGCATTTGATGGTTCCAGAATCTGTTCTAAGGTGCTACCGATAAGAACATGGCCTGGAGTTAGGATGTTGAGATCGTCCGAATCATGCCGAGAATTCATGCATGCTTCAATCTCCACAGTCAAGGTAGAGAACTCTTCATAAGTAAGACTTTGTATCCCAACTTTCTTATTCATAAGAAATTTTTCTGATTCAATGTTAGCTTTCCATAAACCGTTTAAGTAAGAAGCGGACAGTGGAATTAACTTCCTTGTTATGCCTCGGTTCGCCAAAGAATCCTGAACCAAGTTTCAATCGATTTCTACTTCTAGCAGCATAATGTACTCCTGGTTTCTCGAAGGGAAGATTGACTATAACTTTTTCAGCAGAAATATTCCCCATAAACTGGACCGATTTTTGAGGCCTGATGCGGTTGCGCGCAACACAATCGCGAATATGTGCTTTGACAAGAACGCGACCTCGAATAATTCATGCTCGGCGAACAGCATACGAGTAAGTTAATTGAAACCCAGCATGTAGGGCTGTTCGGCGGGCCCAGTAAACAATAACTTTTGCAAGTGAACTTTCACCGTGCAAGATGTGCATTTGTCTACCGACTCTCAACATTCCAGTTGACCCGATGAATGTATGTAAACGATTAAGTTCATTGTGTCGCTTCAGCAATTTTCTCTGGCGAAGATTATCCAATTCCTCCTTAACAGAGAGCTTTGTGTCCAGAATACGCAAGCCAGAAACGACTGATGCATTTCTTCTGGTGGAAGACGTTGACACATGAGCTGGGCACCCTCCACCACTGACTTGAGAAAAAATTTAAGGCGTAAACAGCGCGCAATCACTCTTGGTAGGCGAGTGAGGGAAGAGAAGGTTCTAAATGTGGAGGGATTACGACGAGCGTGACGAATCGAAATATATGTCGACTCCACCTGTTGATCCTTTTCTTGTAAGGATTCTTGAACATATGGAAGCACTGGCCAGTGAACTTCAGTTTTTTAAAACTATTGTGGGTCATAGCAGCACAGCGCAAGATTAGCTTGAGAATGAGGGTAAGTTCTTCGAGTAGCAATATCACAGGGATTTTCAGTGGTAAGAATATAACGCCAGGACGTGTTGGAGAGATTTCATGTATCTTTAAAACTATGTTGTCGACGCAGATTATTTAACGAGAAAAATTATCTGTTTGGATCCAACTCAGAACGTTTTGTGATTCCAGCCAACTGTAGGTGACAGCATGAGAGAGATTCATCTCCACGCGTACGCAATTGATCTAACAAGTTACGAGCAGAGCGCCGCACAATTCCAGCCTAGGGACAGTGATCGTTTTAACAAATGCGGCGCGTGTCTATGATGCAATGAGCTGTGCTTTTACGGTTGCATGTTGGGACTGCAGTGGGACCTAAACTGCGGCAGCGTAAGCATGCTTGCTAGCATCTCGAAGGCCGCAACTTTCCAACGAATTATCACGATGATGGCATATACGTGGTGGAAAATGTATTTCAGTTATATCAGACAGATTAGTGTGAAATGATCTGCATCGCAGGAGAAAACAATCTGGAAGTAGAGCATCCCAACCAATTTGTGCCTTCCAGAGATCCTGCATTAAAATTTTCGCAACAATGGTTATTAGACTGAGCCAACCGACTGGATCAAAAAGTCGGGATATGGCAACCCTCTTAGTTATCGAGCCGTCACTGTCAATTACTAGGGATTTAAATCGGAATGCGTCAGATACAGGACCCTAGGCGACTCCCAGTGCATTCACTGGACCAACGGTTTCAAATTTGAGCTAACTTGTACCTAGTCGATCACACTTAGGAATTCCGGCTATGAGACATGGGTATTTGGAAGCCCATCTTTTTAGATGCATTCTTCCAGACTTCAAGAGCTGAATCAGTTAATCTCATAGTTTGTCAGCCGAATTTTCATGACTCGCGCCTGATAAGATGGCATCGATATCCCTATCGTCGACTTGAATCTGATGATATATCATCTCAAAGTTAGCGCAAAAGGCAATGCAAAGGAATATCTAACGCATTAAAACGGAAGCGACGTCATTTTGTATTTTTATCCTGTAGATACCAGATGATTCAAAGCCAGTCCTGATGTTGTTCTTTGTGATGCATTGAAGACCATGCAAAATTTCGCATGACCATCTGCATTTCGCCAAATTGCAGGATGTGCAATATAGTATGTGAGTCTGGTAAATGATGATATTTTTGAAGGTTGAATATGCCGCATTTTCCCTAGCTTTTCTTAATCAGACATAAATTGAATTGGGTATTCGTTTGGCTCCTCGTAAATATTTCCCGAAAGTGTAAATACAAGACGGTCGAAGGGGAAGACGCACAATTTATGGACCAGAGTTGTCACGTCGACATCCGGCCATGAAGGCTCGTTCACACTCCTGATTCTCGAGTGAAATCATGGGGGGAATGCTCATAAATTTCAACTGGGTCGATGAAAATCCATCTAAAAATAGTTCGGAGAGCAAAGGGATCATTACGTGATCCGTCACGAAGTGCATCGAGAAGAAGTGAGCCGTGAATGTCAGCGCCCAAGAGCACGTTGATAGGTCTTGACAAAGCGAATTCCGGATCCGCTAAGGAGGGCCCTTGCATGTGCGCTCAGTGTCTCTGAAAAATTGTATATGATGGATCAATTACGCCAATTACGTAATTACGAACAATCTCGATGGGCCTATTTCCAACCGTTCTGATAGGAGCATTAACTGCCTGTTGAGGAAGACCAAGTCGTCGAACCAAGAAACCTGATATGAAGCTGGTTTAAGAACCGGGATCGAGAAGTACTCTGACTTTGGTTTGACGTCCATCCACGGTTTTTACGAAACCTTGTGCCGTGGCAAGCAAAACTTGCCAGGAAGACGTAGATAGATTCTCAGTTGCTGACGAGATAGAGCCAGAGTTAAAAAGGGATTTCTTAGCAGATGAATTAATCGAGTCGTTATTCCTTGCTCTCCTGCAGTCTGAGGAACTGTAAAGAGAAATGTGATGGTGTTTCTGCCATCGCTGGCAACTGAACTTCGAAGCACATTCTTTCCTGAGATGTCTTAAGGACAGAACGTTGAAACAGAGATGAAGCCTAAATGCAGTTTCGCGGTGCTCGATCGAGTCGAATTCTGTCCACTGACGACAAGAGCGAGTGCAGTGGTCATCTGTGCACACCGTACACCTACGAGACACTGAGGTAGTCAATCACTTCGGCTGTTTTTGATAGCGCGTACGGTTGTTCTAATTCGGATCATCGGCACGCCTGTGACGCCTCGGCCTGCATACCATTTCGGTGACTTTGAGTGCTCTAATTCGCTATTGGAGAATGGCTTCAATCTCGGAATAGACGGAAGTTGTTTCCACTTCCCCCAACTGACTCTTTCAATCTCGACGATTAACAGAATCCATTTACTTTGCAGCTATGAATGTAAATAAGGGATCCCAATTATCGATGTAACAACTAATCAGGGAGCTTAATGATTCATGTCGCCATGTAAGTGTGTCTAATAATGTTTGAAACCCCTCTGCGTTTTCTACTTTCAAGGCAGTGACAGAAGTTAAAGCCTAGAGATGATCCTGTAGTAATAATGGCTTATTGTCATAGCGATTTAAGAGCAGGATTCAGGCTGTCGGATAATTCGCCTCTGTATTCGAAATCGTATCCAAAGCGCTCTTAGCTGTACCCGGAACCACTCCTTTCAAGTAGTAAAGTTTTTGCAATAGAGCGAGTGAAGCATCATCGTGCACCATTGAACGAAAGAGATCACAAAAGGATTCCTAATCTTCTCGTCGCCCTGAGAATGTTGGACGATTAATCCTCGGCAAATGAGTCAAAGCATATGACCAAGAGACCGTTGCTGGATGGCTTTGCACCTCAATGAAAGTAGCATCGATAGTATCAAACTGTTTATCAGTGAAATATGGTTCTCTGTCGAGGTTATCCTAATCCACCAGCTCGAGGTTATTCGATTGAAACTTCTGAAAATAGTCATTCAGTAGCTGTGTCTGACTACGTATAAATCCGGAGGTAATTTGATCTCGCTCAGCAGCAACCACCTTTTTTTTAATATTAGAACTCGAAGTTATCTATGATAGTTGACTCTTTAGAAATTCCATACCTCTCATGTCGACAAATGTTCAGCAGTTTGCTGATCTGTAACAAGTCTAATAACAAAATAAAATCCAATAATTCCCATTTTAAAAGGTCAACAAAGAAGTCGAAGCGGATTCGAAAGTCAAGGAAGAGGAGAACTGGGAATGTTAAACACCTTGGATACCGTAAATTACTATGATTCGTGGAAACAGCCTAAAGTCTTAAACAAATTCAAGGAGTTAAAGCATCAATACTAATCAGTTTCACAAATTTCAATTTTGAGGATATCTTGTAAGAAATATGGATTGCTCCTCGCACGAATATCGTTTCAGTCTCAGCTATTTGATGGCATAGTCATGTCCTACACGGCGTGCTTACATAGTACCTGACCGCATCCAGTCAGGTACATGTTACACATAGCATCTGGCCGCGTCCCGCCAGGTACATGATAGTCAAAGTCACAGCCCTGACCTTGCTTGGTGCTCTCACATGGCAGCCGGCCTTGTTAAGCCAGACGCATGCTTTTCCATCGTCACTGTCATGGCCAGTAGGCGCTCTCACCGCGTGCAAGGGGTCTGCAATAGGAAGACTAGCCGCTGCAGGACATATGCCCTGCTTCTCTATCGTCACACACTCATGCTTCTCCAATAGTCACAGTTATGGTTCGCGTGCGCGAAAACATAGCAGTCATAGCAAATATCAGCTTCAAGATTTAAAAAAATTGCAGGCTAACAATTTTGCTGATTGACATTTTATTTGCAGCTTGCGTCGTTTTTCCAAATATTTAATCTTTTTATTTGGAATGAATGTTTCTAATGTGTTCCCTAAGGGTTTAAATTTTTCTTGTACCTTCTTCCCTATTCCTTTACATACCCCCAACATACTTACTTGGTTTTAGGAGGGGGACCCACAGTTTAAGGTAGGTTCCGAACCACTAAGAGCAACAGCTTTAAGTCCTTATAAAACCCTGTTTCAAAAGGTACATGTCCCACGAATCACCGGAGATGAACAACTCCCTTGCTATGCTAGTGTTCACCGGATGCGCCCCCAAAGCTCCTCCAGAATGCAAGACGGGAATCTTTTGTTTATTAACTTTTTTAGCAACTTGTGTCGCCTTTACAATTTTATTCAAAATGATATTTGTAGCTTGTGTTGTTTGTCAAAAAATTTAATATTGAAATATTAATGTTATTTTTTACGATTAACAGAAAAACTACGAATTCTACAGAATATAAGTTAATAACAACTTTATAGATATTTTTTAGTGAAAAACTGTTGTCCATTCATTTTTTTCGTACGTTCTGTCGTTTTTAAGAAAATCCAATTTTTGTAAATCTTTACTTCTTACGATTAAAAACAAGGACTACGCATCCTCTAAAAAATACTTGTAAAAATTCAGATAATTTTTGGGAGATCAATGATTGTGTATTCATTTTTTTCGAATCTTCCAGTCTTACTGCAAAATTGAATTTTTTATTTTTTACTATTTTTTTGCAGTGAGAACTAGAACCGTTTGTCAAAAAATGCTAGCTTACGAATTTTTCCTTTCCTCTTGATCCCTTGAAACTTGCGCCCAAGCGAAACTTAATCCGATTAGTTTTTCAAAAATGATCCGGTACACAGACGGCGACAACAACGACAACAACAATAGATACGTACAGGGTGTTCAAAAATTCTTGATACACCTAAATATCTCTCCAGGTAAATATTTTTTCAAAAAGATCAAGGTCATTCTTGAAGTAACTTTTAACGAGG